>JAPKLX010000079.1:727304-851264 GCA_026898415.1 Leonotis leonurus | reverse complement strand
ACTCATTAAGAGTGATCTGGTTTGAGATTCAGATTGTTTATGTTTTCGTTATTAGGTTATAACGATTAATGGCAGTTTGTATATGTTCTGGACAATAAGATGTTGTCATCAGAAACTAGAAAGATCTTCATAGATAAGAAGCAAAATAAGTTACAGTTCATCAAAAATAGGAATTGCAGATAGTAAAGATGTGAAAATAAGTATCTATCTTGGCCTTCATCCTATACTATTATAGAAATGATTTCTATAGGAATAGTTCCTTTACATGCAAAGTCATCTCCTAATCTGTTCTCTATCATAATTCACTTTATATGTAGTGATCTGTTACCACGTAGAACAGTTTAGCTCTAAAAGGAATAAGTGTGTTTCGAGAGATCATCATCAAAACTAAAATAATTACTTTAGGGTTCGCAACAATATACTTCCAAGTTATTTTATTAAATTGCTCGCAAGAGAACGAGTTCGTTATAAATTAATAAGTTTACCCTAGTCGTATTCTCAAGGAAGGCTTAGCAGGGTAATTATATTCTTTGTTCGTAAAAATGGAAAGCAATTAAAGAATTTGACTTAGATTTCTATAACTAGACGAAGAAAGAAATTAAAATCTAAACTAAGAACGAAATTAAATCTAATCTAGGAAAGTAAAGAACTTGAAGTTTGAAGACGAAAGGAAAACGGAAAGAAATCTGGAAATTGAAAGCGATGAAAGGAGTTGAAATCATAAAACGAAACAAACGATAAAAGTAAATAAACAAAGCAATGATTAAAAGGGAAAGAAACGAACTTGAATTAATACTTGAAGTACGTCTGGAAACAACAATGAAAATTTGGAACTAACGGTGTTCGAATGTTGTAAACGGCTAACTCTAAAACGAAGAACGGAACGAAAAATCCTATCTAGAATGCTAAGTCTCGACACTTGATTGCGGGATCGAGACGAACTAAAAATAATAGAAATATGCTAGAAAACTAGTATAGGAATTCGTGCCAAAAGGAGTCGGGACGAAGTGTGGAGGATTACGATATGTCGAATGAATGGCACGACGTGTCTTTTTATAGCGAGATGAAACTCAGCAGTCTCTGGAAGTCACCGGTCGCTGACTGGGTTTGTTCCGAGTGGCGCTAGGGTTCGTTGCAACGGCCCGCGTGAAAAACAGGGGTTAGCGACCGCTTAGGTAGGTCAGCGGCCGCTGACCTGTGTGCTACGGCCTGGCACGGCCGCTGGCTCGTGGGTGGCTTGGCGCTGGCTCAGTCTGGCTAGTCAGCGGCCGCTGACACAGTCTGTCGCGTGTCGTTCGGCACACTTCTTCGTGTTCTCATCTTTTCTTGTTTCTTTTCCACTTTCGACGCTCGTTTAGGCCAATGATCCTGAAACATAAAATGAAACATAAATCGGGCCAAAATATCACAAAACGAGGGAAAATAATATGAATAAAGATACGAAAAACCTAAGTTTAGACGAACAAAATGAGACTAAACAATTACTATGTTGATATATAACTATTATATATCTTTTACAATCTGATTCGGTTAAAAGTTTTGTGTAATTAATACTAAGGAGTTTATCAACATAAAAGGGAAAAAATTGTTGATAAAGACGTAGGGCAGACGATTGTTCTTGATGTCAAAGATAAATTTAGCTGGAAAGTTACAATGGACTGGATTTAGATCGGATCTAGCTTGGTTTAGATCTAGATCTGAATATTTTGACTTAGGTTCATATTCGACTTAGATTCATTAGATCTTAAAAATTGAGATTCGTGTTCAAAACGTTTGGTCCGCGGGCCCGGTCCAGATCCTTGCATTTTATTTTTAAAAAGTTATAAATGTACTAAAATTGATAATAAAAATATGATAGGAATTTAAATCAACAACACTACATCAATTGATCAAAATAACACTACAACAATCCAAAATAAATAAGAAATATTCTAAGTAATTTTAAAATCATTGATGTGTCAAGAAGAGTTATGAGAAAATCGATAGCAATTAAAATCAAAATTTTAAATATTCAATGAAATCTTAATTGTTGCAGATACTTTAAACATCATCGACATCCTAAACATCCAGAGAGGTACTAGAATTAACGAGATTTAGGGTTAGATTAAATCATATTTAAAATAACATAAATATATATATATATATATAATTATATAGACGGGTGCGGCTCGAAATGTGAATTCAAGCTCTGGTACTGGAATAAACTTAAAATATATCAGATTTAATCAGGATCCGTTGGGTCAGATTTTAATGCAAGAAAGAAAATGGTGTAAAAATTATATTGACCATCTTAATTTAGTGCTCAAATAAGAAATGTGTCATCTAAAATGGAAAGTGAAACAAAAGGATTACTTAATTTTCTTTGGGGTATGGAAAAAAAACTTAAATAAAGATCTATATACAAATCTAATTTGGTCTTTCATGTTGACAAAGCTTAGTCGTTCATACCGATCAAGATAAATATATAATTACATATACACTTCACTAGGTTCCGCTAGTGGCAATCACATGGTTGATCCCATAGGGAGTTGGTGAATTCCTCATTCGATGTCACAATTTGGGTTTTGAATCTAGTCTTGGCTTGAGCAAGAAGTTATAACCAAGCAGAAAGTAAATACTGAAATGTAAATAATTAAAAAACAAAAAACAAAGATAGTTAATAAAGAAAACAACTTGACTTGGGTTAGAATCGTTGAGTCTTGACTTATGTCTTGATCATCGGTACAAAGATATTCATCGTATCCACATGTCATTGGTTAAGGGAGAGCGTAAGATTGAGGTTTAACTCTTACCAACCAACGCATTACTCAGTAAACCCCTTTTTTAATCGACATGTAACCACCTAAGCCTCGTTCAGCACACATTTTCAACCCAAAAGTTAAGGGCTACTCATCCCCTTATCCCCCTTGCCCAAGCTTGTGCTCAAGCCAAAATTACTCTAGCATACCCAAATAGGCATTAGTCGGGCGGCAACCACAGACACTCCACTCTTCTCAGGTGCCTCGCCCATGGCGTCCCCACCTACATCATCACGCTAACACTTGGAGTTTTCAATTCACAGTGGTAACCTGACCTTGCCCAAGGTGTTACCGGCCGTATTAACGCCAATGACTCAATCAAGATGTTGGAATAAGATCCAGAGCTATAGGAACATGCAAATACGACTATATGTACATTTAGACCTCTCAAAACGTTATAAGCATTTAACTCAAATCATCTTCCCCAAGCCAAGTAATTAAACCTAGATACTCGTATGGAAATTAAATAACACAAATTAAATAAACAAAAGCATCCTTATATTAAAGTTTGCCCATAGGACTTGTTTTTCTCCTCCCAATCACTCATTGATTTAAAACATAGCCTAGACTAAAAGAAGTAGAGCAGCAGCTGGGTGGGACCCCTTCTGCACGTCCCTCTCTTGTATGTGTCTCTACTTTGAAGTGTGGGTTTATATAAGGGTCTTCATGGGCCTGGGCCTAGTGGTAGGTGCGGCTAGGGTTCACGGTGGTGCTTTCCTTCTCCGACATGATTTTTCCTCGTATATGAAATACTGTGGATGCTCTAGATATTCGCTGTAAGGAAATGGAGATCTATTTCATTTTCCACGCATGAAAAGTATCTGCCGCTGCTCCCTAGTGCCTTGTCCTTTGTTTCAACTTATTTTATTAAAGCATAAAGCAATTAAAGAAATAGGGTTTTTGTGATTATTAGCTAATCTAATTAATAACCTAGGCGAGTTGATTTAAAGGAATTGAAAAACGAATTGTCTAGGCAAGAATTAAGAAGGCAATTAAACCCTAAATCTAAGAACATAGAATTAAAGGAAAGAAATCTTGACATGCTTCAAATTGATTAATTAACATGAACGAAGGATTGAGAATCAATAATTGAAAATTAATCAAGAAGAGAGCAACAAGAAACAAAAACATAAATAAAATAAGAAAGCAATAAGAACTCACGAATTAAACGCAAAATAATGCATTTAAAAGGTCTCCGGGTTTGAATCACGAACAAATCCACAAAATGAAATAAAGAACGAACTACATAATGGAAAAATCCTATACTACTGTGTTTTTTCTTGTGGTCTAAAACCCTAGAATCAAGGTATGTAAAAGTGTACAAGATGGTTCACGCGTGGGAGTTTAAATAGGGGAGAAAAATCCCGCCAGGGTAGCGCCCGCTAGGGGGTAGCGCTCGCTAACCTTGCTCTCTGTCTTGGAATGAGCTGAAGGGGGCTAGCAGCCGCTAGGGGGTAGCAGTCGCTAGGCCCCCTCTCTGTCTTCTCTTCTCTTCGCAAGGGGCAGCGGCCGCTAGGGGGTAGCGGTCGCTAGCCCCGCTCTCTGTCCGCTCCATGCCTTGATGGCCAGCGACGGCTAGGGGGATAGCGCTTGCTACCCCCGCGCTTGGCCTTAGACATAATTTCTCCTCTTTTGTGTCCTTTTCATCTTCGTTTCTCTTCTCGAGCCTTGTTAACTCCGTTTTGCCGATCTTTACCTATAATATAACATATGAAAAGCCAAAACATCAAATCAAACGATAAAAATTAACATTATAAACCTAATATGCGAGAGAAACGAGACCGTAATTAGATAAAAACAACCCCCCACACAATGCCTTGCTTGTCCTCAAGCAAGTCTAGGCTCAACACAATACAAAGATTTCAAAATATGACACAAGTTCAATTATGTGACAACAATCATATTCATCATGCATTCTTAAAGAGGGATGATAAGATTATACACCAATCACTACCACATGTTTCCCTTGTAAGTGCAACTTCAATCCGATCAAATTAAAAAACATACGAGGATTCGGTTTTCATTTACTCAAGGCTAGACTTTGCATTCTTTTATCTTTTCAATATCTTTTTAAGAATCAAATCACATAGAATTTTTAGTGATAAATAGAACGATGGTCACTAGTGTGGTTTCCCATACCCATTCCTACAATTCAAAATTTTTTTCAATTTCGTAGAGGAAGAGGGGTAGAGTTCTTATCATCTATTAAAACAGTTCAAATGATTCAATTAATAGGCCATTCGAGCCAATATTTGAAAGAGTGGGTTATGTGGCCAAAATTCACGAGATATGAACATTTAGAGGTTATCTAAAGTGTTCTCGTGTGGTTTCCCATGCTCATGGTATCAAGAGGAGCAGAAGCCTCCCAACTCAATCTCACAATATGTACAATTCAAAATGAAGTCTAGCAATTCAAGCAATTTTATACCAAATCCACAATGCTAAGAGCTATCATATAAATTCATTGCAAAAAGAGTGTCCCACGATAGTCATGATCAAAATGCAAAGCTCAACACCCAATCAAAGACTCACAACGGTAATTTATATCGAAACATAATCAATCAAGGTCTCATCAAAATCAATCAAGGTCTCATCAAAATCAATCACTAATCATGTCAAGCTAAGAAATGCAATTGGACAAGCATGCATACACAAATACCACAACTATCAAAAATACACCGCGTACTAAAAATTATGCCTCCCCCCCCCCCCCCCAATGAAGAGATAGCAATGTCCCCATTGCTTAATAAAAACAAGAGAGGGAAAGGAACTACCCGATTGGAGATCATGCGGCGGTGATGATATGAGATCAGAACTAGGAATTGAAACCTGCAAGAAAAACACAAGACAAACAAAAACAACAACAAAACGAAATAACAAAAGCAATTCAACCCGGACACACGCGCAAGCAAAATAAAAGGAAATCATACTAAACAGCAGTGAGAAATCACTACTGATCTGGTGGAGGTGGTGGTGGATGATCATAGAGTGCCCAGCTCGACCACTGAGCATTCATCTCAACCATGAGACAGTTGTTCTCGACAACCTGCTGATACTGCAGAGCCGACTGCTCCTGAGACAACCTCCACAGACGGGCCTGCTCAGCCATAAGATCATGGGTGACATTCACCCGTTGCTTTATCCTCTCCTGACTCACTATCATGGAGGTGCGGTACTCTCCAAAATCTTGGTAGAAGGTACGCACCTCGTCAGCATAAGTCCCAAAGTCCTAGGAGAAGGTGTCGAAGTCCTGTCGAAATAAGGTGAAGTTAGTGCAGAAGGTACCGAACTCAGTGCTCAAGGACTGAAACTGCAAGCTGAGCTGCTCAACGTTGCTGGTAGATGAAAGGCCGGCTCCATAATGGCACTGGCCAGTGGATGTGCCAGTCTGATGAGAGGATGGCCCGACAGTGAAGACATCCGGCATCGAAGCATCCTCGTAGGTGGCCTCCTCAGCCACCTCCTCTGCTACCTCCACATCCCCGCTGACATTAGGTAGATTGGCCGCAGCGGCGGCTAGCTCATTCGTGTGGTTAACCACACATCTCCAGATGGTGGATGGCTACCATCTGAAGTCGGCTGTGCAAATCCAAGCCTGCCTGAGCTCGAAGAGATCAATCTGAGATACATAGATGGTGTCGGCAGGATCAAGGTGCTCCGGATCGAAGACGTCGAAGTGGTGGGCGATGGCGGAAATCACCAGTGGCAGAGTGGCGTGATATCGGACTGTGGCCAACATATTCTTAAACGTGTTAAAAATATAATAGTCGGCACACACCCGAGTGCCTTGTACAGCGCTCTGCAAAAGGAAGAGCTCGGCTTGATTCACCTTGTTGGCCTGCTCCTTGTCGGTGATGGCATAGGAAAAGAACTTGTGCAGTATCATCAGCACGTTATCCCGGATGAAGCCCGCCGGTATCCCACCGGATTGTCAATGGTGGAAACCCGTAAGGGAAGTCCACGCAGCATTTGGATTGAAGTGGGATGGCGGGGCTTGATCCCCAACATTCTTTCCATGAAAGCCCATGATCCTGCACAATTGAGAAATAGACAAACGACGGGGAACTTCCCGCAATCTAAATGTACAGCAGGTAAGATCAACAGACACCTCAAGAGTCGACAAAAATTCATGAGTAAGCACGATAGAGAATTTATTTAACATTTTAGCATACTTCTTAAGCCCTAAAACATCAAGATATTGTTCCATCTCCCGAACACATTCCAAATTATCTAATAAATTTCAGTCAAGAATGTGAGGTGGAGTACCGAGTTTTGAGTCCACCGCTCGTAAAAGAGCCCTCCATGTGTGTCTCAAGGTGGAAAGGGCAATGGTAGGTGCGTTGGAGGTCCTCGGTCTCCTCCGATGGCGTATGAGAAGTGCTCGCCGTGTTGGTGCCGGAACGGTTCTTGGTGCGAGCCATTGAATATGAGTAAAAGGAGAATCGAGTTGCCTGAAAATTTTGCCGGAGAAGATGACCGGAGAGCGGCAACAAAGGCTGGAATCGGCAGCGGCGAGGTGGTGACGGTGCTAGCCGGAAGTGATGATGAATAAAGGTGGAATTTGGGTGTAGAAGAAGGTTTGGAAAATTAGGTATTTGAGTTTAGGAATTTGGGGGTTTAGGGATTTAGGAGATGTAGGTGGAGAAGTTTAGGAAGAAAAGGTGGAGATGAGTGATGTTGAAAGAGATTGAGGATGGTGATGAGTTGATTTAATGGTGGAATTTGGGATTTGGGGAAGAAGGGAGGTTGTCGCGAGTAAGGAAGGAAGAAGAAGAATTTTGGGAAAAATTATGTGGAGGAGAGAGAGAGAGAGAGATGAGGAGAAGAAATAGGGGGAGGGTTCGAGGGGGGTAGCGACCACTTCCCGGGCGCGAGAATGGGTGGAGGCAGAAAGGGGAGATAGCGCTCGCTGGGGGGGGGGGGGTAGCGAGCGCTACCCTAGCGCGGATGGAATGGGACAGAGGGTTGGGCTAGCAGCCACTGGGGGGTAGCGGTCGCTAGCCCTTCGTGTTGGGTGTGGACAGAGCGCTGGGCTAGCGCTCGCTGGAGGTAGAAGCCATCTACACGGCATGTTATACACAGAACAGATCGGTGATAACTCTCAGACATGGGAAGACACATTACGAGATATGGAACAACAGAAAGACCAGGATACATTATTTCCGTACTTTTGGTTGTACGTGTTACATTCATAACAATGGGAAATCTCAATTGAAAACCTTTGATAGCAAAGCTGACACTGGAATATTTTTAGGATGTTCTGATGTTAGCAAGGCTTATAAGGTTTACAATAGGAAAACTCATGTTGTGGAGGTAACACCTCATATTGTATTTGATGAAACTATTATTGAATACAGTGAAACAGGTGAAGAACGGGTTCACAACCAGATCAACAATAAGAGATCAGGAGGAATACTGTTTGAAGATATCCTGATCTGGAATTCAACAGAAGAAGACAAGATTAATGATCAACCTGTAGCTGAGAACAGCACACAGCAAGGGGGAACAACTCACATTGATCGGGATCAGACCAGATTAACCCCAGATGATAGTGAAACTGTGGAAGTAGATGATGTTGAACCTACTCAGAGTCAATATGAAGAATCCAGAGAAATTAATAGCTGGAATAATAATCAAGAGATAGAAGTTGAAAGACCAGAAGATGAAAATCATTTCCAAGCAACTTCAACAACACACCCTGAATTTGAGGAACCAACAGAAGAACCAGAACCTGAGATATCAGAAGAAGAGATGTCTAGTCGAAGAAATTGGATACAAGAACATCATCCACCATAACAGATTGTTGGGAACCCATCAAATCGTGTGAAGACCAGAAGAATGCATGTAGACATTGCACTTCTAAGTTGTTACTTATCTCGTGTCAAACCATCTAACGCATATGAAGCTCTACAAGATGCAGATTGAGTCATTTCTATGCAAGAAGAACTCAATGAGTTTAAGGTAAATCAAGTTTTGTATCATGTAGATAGACCAAGACACCAGGGAGTTATAGGTGTTAAATGGGTATTCAAAAACAAACGAGATGAGAATGGTGAAGTTGTCATAAATAAAGCCAGATTAGTTGCAAAGGGATGCAGTCAACAAGAAGGCATTGATTTTGATGAGACATTTGCACCAGTTGCCAGATTAGAAGCAATCAGATTATTCCTGGCATATGCAGCATACAAGAAATTCAAAGTGTACCAGATGGATGTCAAAAGTGCATTTTTAAATGGTATTCTTGAAGAAGAAGTGTATATAGAACAACCACCTGGTTATGAAGAAGGCAATCCAGACCAGAAGGTTTACAGATTAGCAAAACCAGTTTATGGGTTAAAAGAAGCACCCAGAGCGTGGTATGAGACATTATCAACATTTCTTCTAGAATCAGGATTCAGAAGAGGATCTGTTGACAAGACATTATTCATAATCAAAGTCAAAGAACATATCCTTTAAGTGCAGATATACGTTGATGATATTATTTTTGGATCACAATCTGGTTACTTATGTGATAAATTTGCTGAGCTTATGAAAAATAAGTATCAAATGTCCATGATGGGCGAGATGAATTTATTTCTAGGTTTGCAGGTGAAGCAGCTACCAGATGGAATATTCGTTAATCAAGCTAAGTACATTAATGATCTGATCACCAAATTTGGAGTCAAAGATAGTAAACCCGTCAAGATTCAAATGCAGAACAATTGGATGATAGATCTAGACCCAGAAGGAAAACTAACAAACATAACTCAACATAGGGGTATCATTGGTTCATTACTATACTTAACTGCTAGTCGACCTGACATTACTTTTGCAGTTGGAGTATGTGCTAGATACCAGGCCAACCCCAAAGAGTCACATATGGAAGCAGCCAAGAAGATACTAAGATATCTCAAAGGAACAACACACATTGGACTATGATATCCATGTGAGGATAATCTTGAGCTAACAGGTTATTCAGATTCAGATTATGCTAGATGCAAGCTAGATAGAAAGTCAACATCTGGAACGTGTCAGTTTCTTGGAAACAAGTTGATCTCATGGTTTTCAAAGAAACAAACATCTGTTGCTACATCAACGACTGAAGCAAAATATATGGCCGCTGGCAGTTGTTGTGCACAAATACTCTGGTTAAAGCAGCAACTCAAGGACTGCGAGATCGATGTAAAGGAAATACTTATATTCTGTGACAGCTCGAGTGTTGTTGCTATAACGCAAAATTCAGTTCTACACACGAGATGCAAACATGCTGATGTGAGACATCATTTTATAAGAGATCATGTAGAAATGAAGCATGTACAGATCAAGAAGATACACACAGATGTTCAACGAGCCGATATATTAAAAAAAACACTACCAGAAGAAAGATTCAAGATGATGTGTGGAAAGCTAGGATTGCTAAACCTGGATGAAAGAATCAGATCACCACCAGATCGTTAAAACAGATCATATAACAGATTGAAGAAGAGCAAATCACAGATTGTGGAAAGTCATGAAGAACAAAATGTTTGATAAAAGATCATCATAGAGTTCGTGAGAATCAGATTGCTAACTAGATTGACAATCAAACAGAGCATGATGTTTATGAGAAACAAATCATACCTCAAAAGGAAGTAAAGACCAGATGGTATTAGAAGTGAAGACCAGACTGTTTGTGATTAACACGTGTCAGAATTTGGATAAGACTAAATTATGCCACGTGGAAATTAATTTTCCAATATTGATTACTTAGCCAAGGGGGAACTCAGAAATTAGAATCGTTTACTGACCTAATTACCGCCCTAACTATGGTCTATAAAGTGATTTTCTAACATGGATTTGCTAAATCTTCCATAATTGTGATGATATGTATAGGCTTTGGTAACTGTGATCGAGGAATATCAGTACCAAAATAAGAAAAGGAAAGTTGTAGTGGTTAGAAGGATTCACACGCTCCATCCTATAACCCTAGGATCTAGCACGTGTATCAGACGCAAGGAGAGGCGGCAAAAGAAAAGCTAAAGCGGGAAAATCTAAAAAGGGAGTCTTTCATCCTAAACATTAAATTCTTATCACTTTCATCTCAGCCGTTCATTTATTTCTTATATATATGCGTCGTACGTGCTCATAACTGTTCACCTTACACTTTCACCTCACTAAGCACTCTTCCACCTTCTAAGCACTTAGGCGATTTCTAGTTATCAAACTCTTTTCGAAAGTTCTATCAAAACTCTTTCACCTTTCGAAAATGGCACCTCAATCATCATTGTTTCTCCAACATGTTGCTGAGGTTCAAAAGTATCTTTCACCAGAACCTTTTGCTGTTTAAGAAACCCACGGCTTCCAAAAGTTAGAAGAGATTTTCGCAGTTGTCAAACGTTGCAAAGGTTTATTATTGTTTTTATCTTATAACCTTTTAAGTATGTTTAAGTTAGATATTTCTGATTTATTGTGGTGAGATTATGGTCTCTGGAAACATGTTGGGTTATGTTTTAATGTTTTTCTGCGTTTATGTCATTTTGGATATATGTATATAATCTCAGTGTTCTTCATGTTCTTATTTCAAAAATTGAGATTTGAGATATGTTTTGCTATTATGTCTTGTGATTATATGTTATTCACTGCTAGGTTATTGTTTGTAGGATTCCATAACATTGTCACTGCCCACCCAAACATGTACTTGGCAAAGCAAGCTGCCACATTCTATCTAACATGGCACGATGAGAAAGATAGCCATGAAGCGAATGTGTTGATGCCTATAAGGGACAGAACAAGCAAGAAAACCTACGATGTGATGGCGATGATCAACCAGGCTTATAGGTTGAAGGACGAAGGCATGGATTTGTCTGAGATAACTGCTGAGCAGCTTCAAGAGGTTTTCGAGCAAGTGATGGTGATACCAATTTCGTACACTGGAAGGATGTTCCTGAGGGCGTTGCTTCAACCAGGCTACCAGCTTGTTTTTGAGTTTGTTCAGCGTATCTTTATGATGCACAATGGGTCCTATGACCAGGTTACACAAGAGAAATTTAGGATCATGACTGTAGTGGTCCTCAATCTGAAGGTCAACTGGAGCAGGATCCTGTTTGACTTGCTGGCGAAGGAAGCAAGATTAGTGAAGTGGACCAGGGATGCCACGGGCAATGCTGTGTCCGTTGAAGTTATGAGGAATCTTCGATGCCACTCTACCAAGCTTAGCTTCATGGTGGAGAAGTTTTTCAAGCAACAGGTCTGGGAAAACGCAGTGGAGTTCAATCCCAAATTAACTATCCCTAAGGACCAACAGCAAATTGAGATGTCCTTAGGAATAACCCTTGCTCTATTCAACAAAGTGTCTGATGATGTACGCCTACAAGCACTAATGGAGATGGAAAGTTCAAATCCCACTTGGATGCCACCTTCCAAAGGTGATGAAAAGAAGAAGGAGAAAGCACCAAAAGAAAAGGTGCAGAAGGAGAAGATCCAACGAAAACCACCTGCCAAGAGAGCGAGTTATCTTGACACTGACACCTCCACAACCACTCACCAAGCCAAGCCCAAGAGAAAGAGATTGAGGAAAGTTCAAGATTCTCCACCACCCACTGAACCAGAGATTGCAACCAATCAACCAAAAGAAGCTCATCAACCAGAAAGTACCATTCCACAAGAAGAAGAAGCCCAGCTGGCCACAGAAGCACCAAAATTTGTGGAACTAGAGTCCAGTTTTGATCCTAGCCAAAGCAAAAATTTCTCCCCTGCGAGAACAACTCCCTCACCAGATCGTATGCAACAGATCAAAGAGGAGGAGGAAGAAGAAGAGGAAATTGATGAAGAGGCAGTAAAGAGGAAGCAGGCAGAGGAAGTTATTCACTTACTGGAGAATGAGGCAGATCACTCTGTGCTCCAAGATTTTCCAGGAATCAACTTGCTGCCTGAGAGCTATGGAGCAGCATGCAGAGTGAAGTTGTACTTGTTCATCAAAGACAACGAGCACTACATTTTCGACATTCTACTGCAGACCAGATCGATAGAGGAGCTCAAAAAGGAAGAGGCTACTCTACTGAGTTTACATCAAGCTAACACAGTTGGAGAAGTTCGAACAGAGTATCACCAGCTGATATTGGCCATAATGAAACATGAAGCAAGATTGTTACAGATCAATCTGAAATCCTTCTACACTGACAAGATGGATTTCTTCACCAGCGTGACTGGAGCAGATGATGAGGCTGACTAGGATGTGGACATGGGTGGTCAAGGAGATGACCAGATAGGAGGACCCAACCTATCTGGTGCAGCAGCTCAGTCCATAACAGCAGCAACAGCACAACCAGCACAGGAGGTAGAGAAGCCCAAGAAGAGAAAGAAGAAAACCCTTGTGACCCATCTTGACCTAATAGATGAAGAGTCTGTGGGGCAGGTTATTGGTGAAGAGCCCACATATGAGATCTATACAACAAGAGCAGCTACAAAATTGAAGAAGCATGTTGCATTCTATGGTCTGGAGGACATTCTGGAAAGAGAGCACAAGTCCTTCAACAATCTGCAAGTTGATGACTTGATCACTCTCAGAGTACAAGACCAGATGACCAGCACCTGCAATGACATCCAAGAAAAGGCCACCCAAGTCCTTGTTGATTTCAATCAACATCAGGACATTTGCAGAAAGCTCAGAGATCAAGTGAAGGAGCTTCACAAGAAAATGGACAATGATCGGGAAGCAGCTGAAGCAGCAAGAGAAAATTCAGACCATAAGCTAGAGTCTGTGGAGAAGCAAGTCCAGACAGTTCATACTCTAGTTACTGACATGCTGGCTAAAGAAAATGATAGAATTGATGCAGCTGTCAAAGCTCAATCTGCTTCAATCACTGCTGAGGTAAAGGAGGCCACCGCCATGGATATTCATGCACAACTTGCTACTTTCGAGAAAGAGAAGTTTGTGGCAATCATGAAGGAAAATCAAGTAAAAGTTCTAGATGATCTGCTCTATCCCAATCCCACTGAAATTGATCATCAGAACATAAGACTAGCCAAGGTGGAAGATCTCCAAGATACCTATGATGCTACTCTCTCCACAATGAATAGCAGATTGGAGAAGAAACTTGATGCCACCGACCAGAACGTCACATTTCTACTGAACTTCAAGGTAGATGCAGAGCAAAAGCTAGAAGAAATGAAGGCAGAGATCGATTCCCTCCGAACGCTCATCAAGACAACCTTTGATGATGTCGAAAAGGGGGAAAGATCTGACAAGGCTAGCAAAGGAGGAAAAGAAGCTGACAAGGAGAAAGGACCAGATCACGGTCCAGAAGAAGATGCTGAAAGAGAAGGATATGATAGAGCTGAAACTGTTCGACCAGATCAACCTTTCACGGAGAGGCCATACACTCCTCCAAGGGCTGATCCAACAGTTGAGACATCCCAACAACAACAGCAGCAAGCAGCAGTACCAGAAAAGGGAAAGAAGCCAATGGCTAATGAAGGCGACCAGATCGCAGAACTGCTACTTTTTGGGATAAGCAGAGAGCAAGCCTGTGATCCCACCTTTAGGGAATAGTTCTATAAAGAGCAGGCTGAACAGGAGAAGAGGTTGGCAGAGAGGGAGGCCAGAGAAAAATCTTACCAAACACCCTTCTCTCCACCTTCTTCAGATCAATCTCGACAATCGTCTCAAGCCACTCTTCAGTCCAAGAAGAAAAAGAAGAAACCATTCACAACATGGAATCTTTCGATGCAGAAGAAAACGCCCAAGGAAAATTGGGTACCAGATGCTGACCAGAAGGAGTGGGAATCTCTAAAGCAAGACTTTATAATGAACAAATATTTTCTGAAAGAGCCCACTTACTCTGAGTCAACACCAGGTGAAGATTTTCATCGCTACATGGAGAATTTTGTTGATAAGGATCTAGTCCAGAGGATCATAATGGCTGTTGAGAAGGCTAAATTCCAGATAAAGGCACCCGCGAGGGAGTACATGGTATGCTCTATGATTCATGGAAGCAGCATCCCAGATAAGACATACATTCTCAATTACATCAATCAAGTGGCCAAGATCAAAGGCTACAAGATTGATAACCATGACCCAAACTATGCAAGAGTAAAGGATGGGATCTATGAGAGTATTCAGCTCACCTCCGATGCACAACGCGAGAAGATGAAGAAAGGAGGGGCTGGCAGATGGTTCACTTAGATTTTTTTTATCCGTTTCCATCTGATGTTCTTATTTTTGTGGTTTTGGATACTTCCTGTAATCCACATTGATATCAATCTGATATATATACATGTGGGTTATCTGATGACAACGCCTTATTGTCCAAAACTAAATTAATGATTATGTTCGTTATAATTTAATAACGATCTCTTAACCCTTTCTGGCTATTTAAAACCAGATCATGATTTAATGCTTTATTAGGGTTATTTGTGAAGTGTGGTTTTGACATCATCAAAAATGGGGAAATTTTTGGGAACCCCACAAAATATTTAGTTTTGATGATGTTCTTTCAAAACACACTTAGATTTATATTATGTTTGCTAGGGCTTAATCTTTTCTACCTGTAACAGATTACTAGCATATAAAGTGAATATGATAGAGAACAAATCTTTAGACCATATTAGTGGATGACTTAAAATGTAAAGGATTATATCATATAGAAGTCATTCTGCTAGCGTATGTTTTGTTCTAAGAACCAAATCAGCAAGAGCCTTCAAAGCAAGCAGATGATCTGATCGATGGCCACTCAATCTGGTTGCTAAGAAATCATTCACCAAGACTGCAACCATGCTTTAGAGCATTTTTTGAGACAGATTGACTTTGACCAGATCGATGTTAATCTACCAACTAGATCATGCCATATGGAGTGAGCTAGCCAGAACCAGATCAACATAGTCATCTGACATTCGATTAACTGTCTATATGTACTTAGGAGAATCCCAATCTACTTGCCACATCAGCAGATCTCTCGTAGATGGAAAGTATATCAATTAGAGATCAAGTTTTGGAAGGAGGATCAATCACAGCTCGAAGAAGGAAAAAGTATCTATCACGATATGTTTTCCATATTTCGAAGATTTGGTCAACCTTTCTCACAAGGCAAGAGGAGATAATCTGGGATTCATATCTCTCGATTGGAAATTACATTTATTACAAGCCAATCAAGTTCAACGGTTAGAATTTCAAAATTCTACACATATAAAAGCTTAGAATGAAGTATGGAAGAGTACGAGAATTATTAACGATCAAACAAGTTGTTACTCTGCTCAGAAATTAACTCATTCAACGAAGTATTCATTCAAGAAGATTTCTACATACTAGATCGTGTTCTAAGCCGTTCGTGATTGAAATCACACCACTCGATTCAAGTCTGTCTTATCGAGAAGAAGAAGGAAGATAGTTTTGCTAGCTAATAGTTTTCTAGTGGATTAACGTGAAGATATCTTGTTGTAGTAGTGGATTAACGTGAAGATATCTTGTTGCAGTAGTGGATATCTAATCCGAATTGGATTGGACCGTGGACGTAGGGGGTTTCCCGAACCACATAAAAATAATTGTATTATTTACTTTACGCATCTTTACTTTCAATTGTTTTATTCATTAACCAGCACGTTCATACAACCTGCATTCTTAATCAATCTGTTAATAAACTTGGTTAAGTTTTCTAAAGGTTTTCTAATAAAGAGCACATACTAAGCCCACCATATTTCGCACACAACGCTCTGTTGGGTAACAAGATCACTCTTGTTATCTACTAAGTGTTTATCACGAGAGAGAGTTAATCTGGACATATTAGATATCGATCTGTTCATCGATCTTGTCAGTCATACTTAAGCAATCTCTTTACGGGAAAGCTTGATCTCTCTAAGAAATTAGTCAAATAAACTGAAAGTTTGTGTTTGGTGTATTCCCCCCCCATACACCAAACCTTGCTCTTAGGAACCAACAGGTAGAGCTAGCATAGTAAATAACACGCAACATTTTATTAACACGTGACCCAAAACAGCACCCACAGTAGAGTTAGACGCATCACACATGATTTCAAAGGGCATAGACCAATCAGGACCAACAATAACAGGTGCACTACACAACCTCTCTTTCAAAGTAGTAAATGCAGCATGACAATCAACATCAAAATTAAAAGCAGTATCCTGAGAAAGTAAACGACGAAGAGGCTGACATATCTAAGAGAAGTCTTTAATAAATCTATGATAAAATCCAGCATGTCCCAAAAAACTTGTAATTCCATTAACATCAGTCGGTGGAGGTAATTTTTCAATCACCTCTACCTTAGCTTTATCAACCTCAATACCCTTACTCGATACTACATGTCCTAAAACAATGCCACTACACACCATAAAATGACTCTTCTCCCAACTCAAAGTAAGACAACTCTCAACACAATGATCATGCACACGATCAATCTTATCAAGACAGTCATCAAAAGAATAGCCAAAAATAGAAAAATCTTCCATAAAAACCTCGACAAAGTCACTAATCATGTCGGAGAAGATTGACATCATGCACCGTTGAAACGTACCTGGTGATTGCAAAGTCCAAAGGGCATCCTCCGGAAGGCATAAGTTCCAAAGGGCTGGTGAAAACAGTTTTCGCCTAATCCTCTGAATCTATCGCGATCTGATAGTAACTTGATAAACCATCAAAAAAATAAAAATAGTCATTACCGGCAAGCTTATCTAACATCTGATAAATGAAAGGTAAAGGAAAGTGATCCTTTTTTGTAGCCGCATTGAGCTTTCGATAGTCAATACACATCCTCCATCTGGTAACAGGTCTGGTGGGGACAAGCTCCTTCTTCTCGTTCATCTTCACCATGATCCCACCTTTCTTGGGCACTACATGGACTTGACTCACCCATTCGCTGTTTGCGATCGGATAGATGATCCCTTCAACTAAAAGCTTAAGGATATCTTTCTTCACGAACTCCATCAGGACGGGGTTAAGTCATCGCTGTCCATCCCTCTTCGGGAGGGTGTCATCAGCAAGCTGAATCTTAGGCATACACATTGTCGGGCTAATACCTCGGATGTCTGCCAGACTCCATCCGAAAGCTAACTTGTGCTTTTTCAGCACATTTACTAACTGAGTCTGCTAGATGTCAGTAAGATTAGCCGAAATAATCACGGAATTCTACTCGTTCTCCTCGAGAAACACGTAATTTAGATTCGCAGGGAGCTCCTTCAACTCCAATTTCTCAGGTGAAGTTGGATTTGCCAGCTTTAATGGAGGTAGCTTCGCGAACTGAGCCTCCAATCGTAGTTTCTCCTCCATGTCGGCTGATCCCTCGAAGATCTCCTCCAAACTGTAATCTTGTACAAACGAAATCTCGGCCAAGGCATCAATAGAATCAATGAAAGAATAATCCTCAATAGAACTAATAGAAGGCATTGCTTTATGCTTATGCACAGAAAAAGAAATTGTCTCTTCTAACACCGATATCTGAATATTATCATTCTTAACATCAATCAAAGTGTTAGTAGTTGCCATAAAAGTTCTACCTAGCAACAAATTATGATCACGCCCATTCTCATGCACATCACATATCTCTAAAACAACAAAATCCATAGGCACAATTAAACCAACAACACTAACAAGAATATTCTCAATAATCCCTCTAGGATATCTAACAGAACGATCAGCTAACTATAAACTCATGCGTGTCAGTTTCAACTCACCTAACTCTAATTCCTTAAAAATCGAGTAAGGCATAAGGTTAATACCAACACCTAAATCAAACATACCTGTTACAGTCTTACCATTCCCTAAAGCGATGGTGATAACGAAACTACCTGGATCTCGCAGCTTCTGAGGAAGAGGCTGTTGCATGATAGAGTTGGCTACCTCAGACACCATCAAAGACTCGTCGTCTACAAATCTCCTCTTCTTGGAAGTAAGTTCCTTGAAGAACTTCAGGTACGCCGGAACATTGAGAATAACGTCGAGAAGCGGCAGATTCACGTGCACTTGAGACAACATCTTGTAAAAGTCTACGAACTGCTTTGCAAGCTTCTCATTCTTCAGCCTGCTTGGAAAGGGAATCGGTGGCTTGTACGGGTTTGCTGTTTTGTGCAATTGAATGGCCGGCTGTTCTAGCTCCTTCCTTTTCTCGATATCCTCCCCCACTCTGTCTGTCTCATCCTCAGGCATGGCAACTTTGTTGTCCACTTGCTTGCCACTACGTAGAACAGTAATGGCATGTAGCTATTGCGCTGAGTGTCCTTGGCTTGGTATCTTCCTTGTCTGCTGCTGCTGCTGCTGCTGCATCTGATTAACTGCTCCAGAGATCTGACCCACTTGGCTCTCGAGACGTTTGATGGTAGCCTCTTGAGCCTCTCTAGCTAACTTGCTCCCTTGCATGAAAGCTGCTAGGCTATCTTCTATGGATGATTTAGGTTGTGCTGTTGCTCACAGTGCACGTGAGAATTGTGGCTGGAACTGCGATGCCGGTTGTGGCAACTGCTAAAACTGAGGCGGAAGCTGCTGATAGTGCGGTGGAGATGGATAATACCCTAGTTGAGATGGGTAACATGGTTGCTGTGGTGGATAGTACCCATGCTAAGGTGGGTAGTACTGCTGTGGAGGAGCTTGTCGGGCAGGAAAATTCGATCCTTGTCTTTGAGTCGGCCCCTTCCATGTAGAGCTATTTTGTGCTCTCCATCCTAAAGTTTGCTGGACTGGATGTTGCTCGAATGGCGGGCGTGGCTGGAAGCCTTGTGCAGCATAGACTTCTGCCTCTCCTTTGTAAGTCATCTCCGCCATTCTAGTGCAATGATTCTCGTCATGAGTGAGATCACCACATATCGGGCACGGCTCAGATTTCGGCTCATGCTTGGTTACTGCGGAGGCCTTGCTCATCTTCAACTCTTGCAATTCCCGCATCATATCGGCCATCTGCTTCTTGAGGTCTGGGCTGACTCCGATCTCTCGGACTTCCACTCTCTTGGATCGTGAGATTTTCTGCTGCGAATTAGTGGTTAGCGTCTCGAAAATCTCAATTGCTTCATCTGCAGTCTTCTCAGCTATGTTACCTCCAGCCACTGTATCTACCATGAATTGATAGGTGTGCTGCAATCCATTATAGAAGATCTGCCAGAGGAGTTCCGTTACAATCTGATGGTGCGGGCACTGCTGCTGGAGTTCTCTGAATCTATCAAGGGCCTCGTGAAAAGGCTCCTCAAGTTCCTGAGCAAACTGCATGATTTGGAGTCGGATTTGCTGCGTCTTGTGATTTGGGTAATACTTAAGCAGAAAAGTGGTACTCACCGCCTTCCAAGTAGGTAATGATCTTGCTGGAAGGGAGAGATACCACGACTTCGCCCTATCCTTAAGTGAATATGGGAAGCATTTCCTAAGCAACTCATCCTCGGTGATGGTCTGGAGTGGGATGGATTGAACAGCTGTGCAGAACTCCCTGATGAAAAGGAGTGCATCTTCATTCGGCAACCCGTAGAATGAGGGAAGCAGGTTGATGTGATTGTGCTTCAGCTCATAATTTCTCCCCGCAGCAGAAAGTACGATGGCGGATGCAGTGATGCCATATGTCGGCCTGGCAAAGTCTCCAAGTTTTCTAGGGGCTTCGTCTTCCTCGGCCATTATCACTAGTTGTTCTTCGAATAACGTGGCAAGGTTGACAACATCCTTAGATTGCTCCTCACGTACGACTTCTCTTCTATTGATGTTGTTGACATAGGGAACCAACTCTTGTCTCAAGCTTCGGCGACCTAGCATACACAAATCAAAAGAAGATCAAACGCACCTTGCGGGAGCAAAGGAATAAAACAAAATAAACAAAATAAAATAAAATAAAAAGCAACACAAATAAATGCCTAAAGCCTTCCCCGACAACGGCGCCAAAATTTATTCCAACTTATTTTTAAATTGTAGTACGTGGCGTTGTTTAGACCAGACCCACTGTCCGATAAAGGGATTCAGTATCGGGCACGAGGAATTTTTCCAGCCAATATACTTACAATTTATTAAATAAACTAGTTCGCAAGAGTACGAATTCGTTATAAAGAGGTAAGTTGATCCTAAGTCGTATTCTCAAGGAAAGATAAACAGGGCTTTATCTATGTTGCAGAACAGAAAGCAATTAAAATGAAGGGTTTTGGGTTTTTAATCTAATTAATTATCTAGGCGAATTAAATAAAAGAATTTAAAATACGAATTAACTAGGCAAAAATTATTAAAGCACTTAAATCCTAAATCTAAGAACGAAGAATTAAAGAAACTGAATTTAAACATGCCTTGAATTGATTAATCAACATGATTGAAAGGTTTGTATTAATGAATTGAAGATTAATCAAGAGAAGAGAAGAAAGGGAATAAATCATAAAGTAATAAAGAAAGCAGTAAAAGAACTCACGAATTAAAAAGAAAGATAATGCATTTAAGTACTCCAGGTTTGAATCACGAACGAATCCACAACTTCGAATTGAAAGGAACGAACAATTAAAGAAAAACTAATCTAAAGTGTTTTCTCTCGTGGTGTAAACCCTAAACTAGAAGTACAAAACGTGAAGGAAGATCCCAAGAAAAATCACGCGCGGGCGTTTTAAATAGGTGGAAGACTCGCGCCAGGGTTGCGCTCGCTAGGGGCCAGCGAGCGCTACCTTGGCTCGCTGGCTGAGGTGATGCTGCAGTGGGGTAGCGAGCGATGGGGGGGTAGCGCTCGCTACCTCACTATTCTGTCTTCTCTACATTGCAGGGGCTAGCGGTCGCTAGGGGCTAGCGACCGCTAGCCCCAAGCTCTGCCCATCCTCGTGGCTTAAGCCAGCGGTCGCTAGGGGGCTAGCGACCGCTAGGCTTGCGTTCTGCCCTTTTCATCCATTTCTTCATCTTTTCACCTCTTTTCGCCCTCGTTTCTCTTCTCGAACGATGTACCACTTCGTGTGTAGATTTTTACCTAAAATGTAACATATAGAGCACAAAAACATCAAATCGAACGACAACAAGTGATATGATAGACTAGATTACGAGAGAAACGAGACCGAAAATAGATAAAACAATAGAGTTGGCTACCTCAGACACCATCAAAGACTCGTCGTCTACAAATCTCCTCTTCTTGGAAGCAAGTTCCTTGAAGAACTTCAGGTACGCCGGAACATTGCGAATAACGTCAAGAAGCGGTAGATTCACGTGCACTTGAGACAACATCTTGTAAAAGTCTGCGAACTGCTTTGCAAGCTTCTTATTCTTCAGCCTGCTTGGAAAGGGAATCAGTGGCTTGTACGTGTTTGCTGTTTTGTGCAATTGAATGGCCGGCTGTTCTAGCTCCTTCCTTTTCTCGATATCCTCCCCCACTCTGTCTGTCTCATCCTCAGGCATGGCCACTTTGTTGTCCACTTGCTTGCCACTACGTAGAACAGTAATGGCTTGTAGCTGTTGCGCTGAGTGTCCTTGGCTTGGTATCTTCCCTGTCTGCTGCTACTGCTGCATCTGATTAACTGCTCCAGAGATCTGCCCACTTGGCTCTCGAGACGTTAGATGGTAGCCTCTTGAGCCTCTCTAGCTAACTTGCTCCCTTGCATGAAAGCTGCTAGGCTATCTTCTAGGGATGATTTAGGTTGTGCTGTTGCTCACGGTGCACGTGAGAATTATGGCTGGAACTGCGGTGCCGGCTGTTGAAACTGAGGCAGCGGCGGCTGTGGCAACTGCTAAAACTGAGGCGGCAGCTGCTGATAGTGCGGTAGAGATGGATAATACCCTGGTTCAGATGGGTAACATGGTTGTTGTGGTGGATAGTACCCATGTTGAGGTGGGTAGTACTGTTTTGGAGGAGCTCGTCGGGCAGGAAAATTCGATCCTTGTCTTTGAGTCGGCCCCTTCCATGTAGAGCTATTTTGCGCTCTCCATCCTGAAGTTTGCTAGATTGGATGTTGATCAAGTGGCAAGCATGGTGGAAATCCCTGAGAAGCGTAGACTTCCGCTCTCCTTCATAAGTCATCTCCGCCATTATGGTGCAGTGATCCTCATCGTGAGTGAGATCACAATAAATCGGGCACGACTCAGATACCGGCTCGTGCTTGGCCACTGCAGAGACCTTGCTCATCTTCAACTCTTGCAATTCCCGCATCATATCAGCCATCTGTTTCTTCAAGTCAGGACTAATTCCGATCTCTCTGACCTCCACTCTCTTAGATCGAGAGATTTTCTGCTGCGAATTAGTGGCCAAGGTCTCAAAAATCTCTACCGCTTCTTCAACTGTCCTCTCAGATATGTTCCCTCCAGCCACTGTATCCACCATAAACTAATAAGTATGTTGTAACCCACAGTAGAAGATCTGCCAAAGGAGTTCGGGCACAATTTGATGGTGTGGACACTGTTGCTAGAGCTCTCTGAATCTGTCAAGTACCTCGTGGAAAGGCTCGTCAGGCTCTTGAATGAATTGCATAATCTGTAGCCGAATTTACTGCGTCTTGTGGTTCAGATAGTACTTGAGCAAAAAGGTAGTGCTCACGGCCTTCCAAGTGGGTAAAGATCCCGCTGGAAGTGAGAGATACCTCAACTTCGCCCTATCCTTGAGTGAATAGGGGAAACACTTCCTTAGCAGCTCATCCTCGGTAATATTCTGGAGTGGAATGGACTGGACAACTGTGCAGAACTCCCTGATGAAAAGTAGTGCATCTTCATTAGGCAACCCGTAGAATGAGGTAAGCAAATTGATATGGTTGTGCTTCAGCTCATAGTTCCTCCCCACAGCAGAGAGTACGATAGCAGATGTTGTGATGCCATAAGTTGGCCTGGCAAAGTCTCCGAGCTTTCTTGGTGCTTCTTCTTCCTCGGCCACAATCACCAGTTGTTCTTCAAATAACATGGAAAGGTTGAAGACGTCCCTATATCGCTCCTCTAGTAAACCGTCTCTCCTATTGATGTTGTCAACGAAGGGCACCAACTCTTATTTCAAGCTTTGGTGACCTAGCATACACAAACCAAAAAAGATCAAACGTACCTTGCGGGAGCAAAAGGGATAAATAAACAGAAAATAAAAGAAAAATAAAAAGAAACGCAAATAAATGCCTAAAGCCTTCCCCGGCAACGACGCCAAAATTTATTTCAACTTATTTTATTAAGTTACTCACAAGAGAACGAGATCATTATAGATTAATAGGCTAACCCAACTCTTATTCTCAATGAAGGCTAAGCAGGGCTTCATCTACGTTACAGAACATAAAGCAATTAAAGAAATAAGGTTTTTGTGATTATTAACTAATGTAATTAATTACCTAGGCGAGTTGATTTAAAGGAATTAAAAAACGAATTGTCTAGGCAATAATTAAGAAGGCAATTAAATCCTAAATTTAAGAACATAGAATTAAAGGAAAGAAATCTTGACATGCTTCAAATTGATTAATTAACATGAATGAAGGATTGAGAATCAATAATTGGAAATTAATCAAGAAGAGAGCAACAAGAAAGAAAAATATAATGAAAATAAGAAAGCAATAAGAACTCACGAATTAAATGGAAAATATTACATTTAAAAGGTATCCGGATTTGAATCACGAACGAATCCACAAAACGAAATAAAGAACAAACTATAGAAAAATTCTATACTACTATGTTTTCTCTCGTGGTCTAAAATCCTAGAATCAATGTATGTAAAAGTGTACAAGATGATTCACGCGTGGGAGTTTAAATAGGGGAGAAAAATCCCGCCAGGGTAGCGCCCGCTAGGGGGTAGCGCTCGCTACCCTGGCTCTCTGTCTTGGAATGAGTCGAAGGGGGCTAGCGGCCTCTAGGGGGTAGCGGTCGCTAGGCCCCCTCTCTGTCTTCTCTTCTCTTTGCAAAGGGCAGCGACCGCTAGGGGGTAGCGGTCGCTAGCCCCGCTCTTTGTCCGCTCCATGCATTGATGGCCAGTGACCGCTAGGGGGTAGCGCGCGCTCGGCCTTAGATGTAATTTCTCCTCTTTTGTGCCATTTTCGTCCTCGTTTCTCTTCTCGAGCCTTGTTAACTCCATTTTGCCGACATTTACCTATAATGTAACATATGAAAAGCCAAAGCATCAAATCGAACGATAAAAATTAACATTATAAACCTAATATGAGAGAGAAACGAGACCGCAATTAGATAAAAGACCCTTCGTCTTCTGCGCTTCCAGCTGTTTCCACTTTCCTCATTATCTTGGCCATGGTGCTTTCCATCTTTGGCTCCGATGGTTGAAGTGTGATCCTGAGCGGTACTTTGTCTTGAGCTTCAGCCTGCCCAATGTACTTTGTGCACAATCTTGCCTCTCTCTCAGGATGACCTCCAACCTTGACATGCATCCTGTCATTCCACACTTCGTGTCCTCCTAGACACAACATGACACAAAATAAGGAAAAAGACTCTATGCAGACCTTAAAAAAAGAGATAAAAAGAGCACGAAAAATGGACTCGTCACACTCACGCACTTTAAGCACGATTGTCCTCAAGCGTGTAAGCATAACTTACCCAAAAAAAAAATTAAAAGACTCAAACAGCCAACACACCAACATACATACATCAAAGAGCAGTTGAGGCAAGTAGGAAGTTAGACCATACTTCAAACATTATTCTCAAGTGGTCAAGATAACAGTCAAGTGAGCATAAGAGATGCTTCCTCACACGCTCAACATTATGTGTTTAGGATTTAGTGTTTATATTCAACAACTGCTTGATCAAGGTAGTCCCATAGGCATGTCTACCCTCTACATGTCTCCACCTTATTAGCCTGGTCAAGGCAT
This sequence comes from Leonotis leonurus, assembly GCA_026898415.1. Lineage (NCBI taxonomy): Eukaryota > Viridiplantae > Streptophyta > Magnoliopsida > Lamiales > Lamiaceae > Leonotis > Leonotis leonurus. The sequence goes on along the minus strand of JAPKLX010000079.1, from coordinate 825,798 downwards.
ATATCCTTAGGTTTTCTAGGGTTGTAATGTGGCTACGACATAGGTTGGAAAATTTTGGGAACTGGCTAAGGTCGGTATGAACTAAAGTCTTGGGCAGTTCCTTGAATAAAGAACACACTTAACTTTTCTAGGGCCCCATCACACTTTTTTATACGGTTTTATAGGGGTATATATATATTATTTTCCTTTTTTATTTTATTTCAAATAATTTTTCTACCTCTTTCCTTTTTTGTAAACTTCCCCCATGTTATATATATGTACATATATATATATTGGATTTTGGTTTTTTGGACTGCCTAGCTGGAAGCCAAGGTAGTCATTCGGGGGGGTGTCTTGCCTTCTCCTTGCTCCATGGATTTTCTTCTTGCCCTAATTTCATTCCGACCATGGGTAGACCTTCTTTGGGGTTTTATATATGCGCGTGAGGTAAAAAGAACTGTTAAGACTCAAAATGGGCTAGCAAGGGTGTATGTATAGATGGTAGGAATTTTTTGGCTCTGAGCTATCAACAAAAAAATTGCCCAAGTCATGTAGAGTTCCTGACCAGGACTGCTGGGTTTTGACTAAGAAGATAGGCAAGTTCTAGTGCAAACCAAGTCAAGCAGTTGTTTACACAAAGAAATAAAACATGCTAAGCAAAGGCATATAGCAATTAAATCTCAAGTCTCACATGGTATATACATGCTCACAAGACTGCATTTCCGTCATCCCTAACTGTCCTAGAACAAGCTCGAATCATGCATCAAAACTCCTACAACCTATCATGCTCAAGATATATGAACACAACATGCTGACAAGACATGACTTTGGACAAGAAAAATAGAAACAGACTCTCTACCTAAACAGAGGTGGGAACCCCTCCCACTCACACACTTTGCCTTGGGCAATTTGTTAGAGCAGTCAAGGTCCTCTAACAGGCCTCTAAATAAAAACATGACAAAAACAAAAATAAAAAAAAACAAAAACAAAAAAAAATGGGAGGACTGAAGTTACAGGAAACTGGGGGGTTCTTAAATCCCACATGCTCAAAATACGCTAACTGGGCCTCTTGCATCTTCCTCACTATATTGTCAATCTGAATCAGGTATGTTGCTAACTCCTTGATAGGTGGCTCGGGCGAGTTGGATCAGGCTGTCTTGGCTAAACACTTGGTCGGGTGCACCGGGGGCTTCTCCACTGGGTCATCAACTATCCGGAGCTCTCCATCTACATTCTCTTCAAGGATAAACATACAAGTTAGTGTCGCCATGTCAAAGTGATCCTCGCATTCTTGGGGTCCATCATAATCTGCGTTGAGTAGGCCAAACTGTTTGCCAATAATCGTTGGGAGGTGAGAAAGGGACAACCTCTACATTGGCTTGGACAAGACATTCCTGATGTGGGTTGCCACGAATGAAGAGAAGCTCAAACACTACTTTTTCTCCATCACCCAGAGGATAAAGAGTTTACTCTGGGAGACTGTATTGCTACTGTCCTTCTTGCCGAATATATTGATGGCCAAGATGCGATGACACATCTTGACCACAGGATCCACCAAGGTCGACGCCTTTGACACAATGCCCTTGAAATTTTTTATCCGGGACAATCCCTCCCACATTCTATTCTATTTCTCCTTGGTTACATTTGGTACCACCTTGACTACTTGTTTGTACTCGGGGTTGAACTGATTTTTGAAATCTCTCATTCCCAAGACCACATTAAGGTCCTCCAATGCTATTTTCTGCTACTTTCCTAGTAATGAAAACTCCATCTGACTCGAGATGCCTCATGTCTCGACATCCACCTTGACATTGCCGAAAAATTCCCTGACTAGGTCACCTTAGGTAGTGGTTTCCTAGTCGAAGAACTTCTCTCATCCTATGATCTTGAAACGCTCCCTAACTTGCTCATCGATTCCAAGATGCTTGAGAAGTGCAAAATCGATTGTCTTGAGGACCACAATTTCTCTTCCCCTCCAGATGCACGGCTACCATGCCTTCTGTATTCATTTCCCTAGTCGTCCTCGCTGGCGTCGTCTTTTCCTTCTTGGACACAATTTTGAAACTTCGCTTTGGCGGGGTTTTCTCCTCCTAGGAGATTTCCTCCATTTCCACTTCCTGAGTTTTGCTAGAACTTCATTTCTGGCTAGCTTCATTTGGTTGGTCCACCTCCATCTCGTTGGTCTTCTTCTTCTCTGGTCTTCTTCTTCCTCTTCCTCTTCTTACTCGCCTTCTGCTTCCTCATCTACCTCCTTCTCGGGGTCCTTCGGTGGTGGATTGCTTGGCTCTGCTTCGGAGGGAAGCTTTTGGGATACTTCCTCCGCTGGTTGTGAAACTAGATCTTCCTCCATGGGATTCTCGGGTGTCGCCATGAGAGGTGCTTCGGTGGTGGTGGTCTCCAGTGGGGGTTCAATCGTGGTTGATGATGGTTGGTTATTAGCCTCGCCCTTATTCTATGACATTATTCTCTTGCGCACCATCGTGTCTGGTTCTTCATCGAGAGTTAAATCAACAATTCCTCCAGTGGTAGTTTTTCGGAGCTTATTTTTCAGACGGGTAAGAACCATGTTGGGTAGTTGCAGAGAGAGTGGAGAAGTGGGGTAGATGGTTGGGTTGTGATGTTTTTATAAAATGAGAGAGAGGGGTGGAGTGGTAGAAGTTAAGGGGGAGAGTATTGTAAGTTGTAGAGGCAAAGGTGGGAGAGAGGATTGTAACATCCGAGGTAGGGGGTGGGATGGCTGTTATAGGGCGATGTAGGTTGGCAGGCGGCATGTACTTGATGGCCTGACTGACGCGCTGACATGGGCGATAGTTACTTTTGCAGCGCAAAAGTCGTCCGCGCCGCTTCACATTCTCATGCCTCGATACGTTTCCTGCACAAGACAAAACTAGGGTTTCCTTGGGCGGGAAAATTTCTATTCCTGAGTTGGTCAAGAGGATTCTCAAGTCTGGAACCTTCTTGCCCTCCACTCACACACTTTGCTCAAGGCAAAGTACTAGAATGGGTCAATATGATCCTGGGCTAAAATAAAAAATAAAACACACCAAAATAAAATAAAATAAAATAAAAACAAAAGGCAATTAAAATACCAGGTTGCCTCCTGGCCAGCGCCTTGATTTAACGTCGTTGGCAACGACCTAATGTTGCTTCTTGATCAAGCTTCTTCAGTGGGACCTTCTAGGGCAAGGTGGTAGGGTTTGTATAACTCAAAGCCTGCTTTATGTTTTGATGATGCAACAGACTTGTTTTCAATTTTACTTTAATGAGAATAAATGTTTCTATCATTGGTTTGTTGTTTATTATTATTATTATTATTATTATATATTGAATTGCAAAAAAGTCCATTTACTGCAATTGTAAACTGTGTGGTGGATCGATGATTACAGAAGGTAACACAGTCGGATCCTTTTTAGTATAAAATCACAGTCTAGACGGACTTGGACAATCTAGTCGGTGAAGGCTGCGATATCATTTGATGGGAGAGCTTACCTTAGCCCAAAGAATAATATCGGTATGTATAAGCTGATACACATATTTTGCGTATACATATTGAGAGGTTTCACAGTGAGATAAGTTCTACGTGTTGTTACTTAGAACAAGTCTCATAAATTAGTTCATTTCTTAATTTGTGACGATGAAATTAGTATAAGGGATTGATTATACGCTGCTTTGATTCATCTACGTTTGCGGGTATTTCGTAACCCAAAATAGTGATGTCTTGGGTGGTAGTGATTGGTTTAACCGGAAGTGCTCGATTAATTTATTCGTATAAGCGGTTGATTATACGCTGCTTTGATTCATCTACGCTCGATTTATTGCATAAGAAACCCGACCGGTTAGAATTTCATCCGTATGTAATAATTAAGGTCTGAACCGAATCACTCACGAATAAATATATTAATTAATTGTGAGTTGTCAGCGAACTCAATTAATTAATGGATTTAGTAAATCTTAAATGCGGGAAATAATTAATGACAAGAGGGTTACATTAGGAATTTGAATGGATATTGAAGATAAGTTCAATATTTGTCCTATAGTAAAGTCGATAAATATTTATAATCGAATTACATTTTATTACATTTTCATAGAGTAATTAATTTGAGGTCAACTGAATTTTAATTAATTAATTTAAGTGTAAGTTGGACCAAGCAATTAATTAAATTTAATTGGGCCCAAAAGTGACTTGGAAATTAATTTAATTAAATATGAATTTGACCAAGTCAAAATTAATTCTAAATTAATCAAATTTGAATTTGAACAATAGATGAAAACTATAGGAGATTAAAGTGGGATATTAGTTCTATTATTTGAGATCTTATCCATTCACCTTATAAACCCTAACCTAGCCCAAAATATCTATATAAGGGAATACATATTTGGCCGATTTCTCTCTTCCTCCTATCTATAGAAATTGGCCGTTAAGAGAAATAAAAATTCTCTTATTTTCAAAAAAATTTAGAGTATTCAACTCTCTAATTTTCTTTCTTGTTTTCTCCTAAATTACTTGATAGATTCGCCCACACGATATGCAAGTAAGTTGATCGAGAATAAGTTAGGAGTTTCCAAGGTTGGATCGAAGGAGAACTAGTGAAGAATTCCACCTGTGTGGATTTTTGTTCGTGGCTAACGATTCAAATCGTTTCTCCACAAGTGGATGAGTTGCAAAGGAGAAGGTATAATTTAATTATTTCGCAATTATATTCTCCTATGTGTATTAAATGTATTATGATTTAATTATTCGTATGATTAATTAAACCTGTGGATCTTACGTATTTATGAGCCCCTCATACGGGTTCTATCTCTTGTCCATGACTTCTTTTATAGGGTGATATCCATAATAGGCCTTGAGCTTATTTCCACTGACTTTGAATATTGTCTTGGTCTTGAGATCTTGAATATCTATAGAGTCATTGGGTAATCCTCCCAGACAATGTATGGTCCTCTCCACTTGGTAGATAGTTTGTCATAGGCAAACCTGAGGTGATTTTCGTATAGAAGCCTCAGCTCACCTTTGTTGAACCTTATTCCTCGGGCTATGTGGTCATGCCACTTCTTCAGCTTCTTCTTGTACAAGGCAGCATTGTCATATGCCTCAAGTCTGATCTCCTCTAGGTCTTGCAAACTCAGCTTTCTTCCTTCAACAACTTCATCCCAGTCTTGATTGATCTTGCTCACTACTTAAACGCCTTGTGCTCCAGCTCGACTGGTATATAGCAAATCTTACCATATACCATACGATATGGAGATATTCAAAAGTTAGTGTTGTAGGTTGTCCTGTATGCCCAGAGTGCATCGTCAAGGTGGTCACTCCAATCCTTCCTTGTCTCGCTAACTGTCTTCCTCATAATATTCTTCACAATTCAATTGGAGACTTCAACTTGCCTCATTGACTTGGAGGTGGTATGTTGTAGACATACGGTGGTGAACTTCATACTTTTTAAGCAAGATAATGATGGTGGAGTTGTAAAAATGTGAACCTCTGTTGTTGATTATTGCATTGGGCATGTCGTATCTGGTGAAGATGTTTGTCTTGACAATTTTTGCCACCGTTCTAGCATTCGCAATTATATTTGCAATTGTTTCTATCCATTCCCCATATGTCAAAAATCTCTGTTGGCAAGACAAAAACCAAGGGCATCCCGTCCTTCTTGGAAATATTTCTTTCTCTTTGGCATCGATCACAAGCTCTGCATTTTTCAAAATTATCTTTGAAGATTGTGGGCCAATAGAACCCACTGTCTAGGATCTTCCTTGCCGTATGCCTTGGCCCAAAATTACCTCCACATTCCCTATCGTGACAATGCTCAAGTATGCTTCCTTGCTCTTCCTCCAGATGAAGGACTCGCTCATCTTGCTGATGTTTCCTCTCTGATACTGGTCAAACTCCATTGGGAAAGTATTCGTGATGATGTATTTGACTATGTTGGCATACCATGGCTCGAAAATGCATATTCCGTACAGCTCTTCATCGGGAAATCTCTCATTGAGGGGTGTGTCATCTCATTCCCTCAAGATCTTACTCAAGTGGTCAGCAACATGGTTTTGGGCTCCACTTTTATCCTTCACTTCAATATCAAACTCTTGGAGTAGTAAGATCCATCTTATCTGTTGGTCCCGAAAGAGCTAGGTTTGGTGTATGGGGGGGGGGGGGAATACACCAAATACACAAACTTTTCAGTTTACTTGACTAATTAAAGGAGAGATTTAAGCTTTCTGTAATTCAGATTGCTCAATATGTCAGACAAGATCGATTAATCTAATCAATCGTGTTCTATCCAAGCAGAATCTCTCAAGTGAGTAATACAAAGCAGAAAGTAAGAGTAATCTTATTCTCCAACAGTGTATTGTGTGCGGAATAATGGTGGACTTAGTCGGTGCTCTTTGTTTTGAAAAACTTTAGGAAACTTAACCAAGAATTATAAGATTGATTAAGAATGCAGTTTGAATGAGTATGACAGATAGTGAATAAAACAACTGAAATGAAAATACAGAAAGTAAATAAACAGTTATTTTACGTGGTTCGGGAAACCCCCTACGTCCACGGTCTAATCCAAACTGGATTAGATATCCACTACTAGGATACTCTTCTTATTTATACTCGTTGAGAACGAGCCACAAGTTTCAAATACAATCCTAATTGAAACTTATGCACGAATAAGGGTCGTGTCCCTTTACAACTTACAGAAAACTACTGTAAACAGGATTTCTTCACGTTAATCCACTAGAAAACTACTAGCTAGTAAAGATCTCCTTCCTTTCTCGATAAGACGAGGGATGATTATGATCACGAACGGTTCGGAACACGATCTGGTTGAAATCTTCTCTCAGTAAATGCTTCGATGGATGAGATGATTTCTGGGCAGAGTAGATTTGAATGATATAGCAAGCTTATTCACGTACATTCTCTGCTAATCTTTGTTCCGAGCTTTTATAGGTGCAGAATTTGAAATTCTGACCGTTTGAACTTGATTGATTTGAAATAAATGTGATTTCATCAATCAAGGAAAGTGGATCCCAAGATTATCTCCTCTTGCCTTCTAATGCGTTTGACAGAATCCTCCAAGTATGGTAAGCAGATCGTTTGACAGATAGCTTTCCTTTTCTGGTCTTGATTGATTCTATTCCATTTGTGGCACGAGGGACTTTGTTAAGACTTTTGGGATTTCAGAGACATTTCATCTGATTTCAGTATTTGAAAGTTGATCTGGTTGAACTTTCTGGTTAAGAGTTTCTGGTTCAACTTTCTGTCTGGGTTGACATCTTTCAACTTTTTGGTTTAAGTCTCTGGATTCAACTTTCTGTGAAAGTTGACTTGCTTCAGCTTTTTGTCTGAGACTTCTTTCATCTTTCTGTTTGAAGCTTTCTGGTTCAACTTTCTGTTAAAGTTGTCTTGCTCCAATTTTCTGGTACATAAAAAAAATATTACAGAATATGAATAATACCAAGTGTGTTTTCGAGAGAACATCATCAAAACTTTAAATTATCTGTGGGGTTCCCAACATTATCAAGTGTGGCTTGCTATCCTTCTTGGCCATCAGATACTTCAAATCTGCGTGATCTGTGTAGACCACTGTCTTGCACCCGAAGAGATAGGCGCAAAATTTGTCAAAGAAAAATACCACGGCAATGAGTTCTTTCTCTGTGGTGATATAGTTGATCTGCGCTCTGGTAAATGTCTTCGAAGCATAGTAAATTACATGGCTCTCCTTGCCAATCATTTTGCCAAGCACTGCTCCTGGCGTAAGCTGCTAGCGTCCACATTAGCTCAAATGGCATCCCTCATTCAGGTGGTCTGATTACTGGTGCCAAAATCAAGTGATTCTTCAAGATATGGAATGCCTTCTTGTATTATTCATTGAAATCTCAAGGCACATCATTTTGGAGCAGCTTGTTCATAGGTTGGGCTATCTTGGCGAAATCCTTAACAAAGCGGCATTAGAAACTCCCGTGGCTAAGGAATCCCGGTAGTTGATTCTCATTGGTTGAGTATGGCAGATTGGCAATAACTTCCACCTTGGCACGATCCACTTCAATTCCTTTCTAAAAGATAACCTGGCCAAGTACGATGTCTTCCTTGACCATGAAGTGACATTTCTCGTAGTTGAGCACTACCACATATTTTTGTAACACCATCTCCAGGTGCTCAAGACACTGGCAAAAGTTGCCTTGATAAACTGTGAAGTCGTCCATAAACACCTCAATGCATTGCTCAAAGAGGTCCGAGAATATACTCATCATGTACCTTTGGAACGACCTAGGAGTTTTGCACAGCCCAAAAGGCATTCTTCGGTAAGAGAAAGTTTCGAAGGGACAAGTGAATGTCATTTTCTCTTGGTCCTTAAGTGCTACTCATATTTTCATATAACCTGAATATCCGTCAAGAAAATAGAAGAACTTATTTCCTGTCAACCGCATAAGCATCTGATCAATGAACGCCAATGGAAAGTGGTTCTTCTTAGTCACCTTGTTCAGTTTTCTGTAGTCAATGTAGACTCTCCATCATGTCTGCAGTCTTGTCGTGATCAGCTCATTGTTCTCGTTCTCGAACACTTGCCCGCCAGACTTCTTGGGCACAACGTGGATTGGACTGACCCATCGACTGTCTGAAATGTGATAGATCATCCCCAAATCAAGGAGTTTGACAATCTCCTTCTTGATTACCTCCATCATGACTGAGTTAAACTTTCTTTGTGTATCTCTGACTGGTACTGCATCTTGCTCAAGCAGAATGTGATGCTGGCATACAGTAGGGTTTATCCTCTTGATGTCAGCTAAAGTCCATCCTATAGCCACCTTGTATTTGCATAGTAGATCTCAGATCCGTTCTTCTTCTTCTTGGTGTAGCTCTGATGAGCTAATGATCACTGGTAATGTCTCCTCTTTGCCCAAGTAAATATATTTGAGGTGTTTAGGCAAGGTCTTTAGTTCCAACTTTGGTGGCTTGATTATTGATGATTCCATTTGGTTTCTTGTAACCGATAGTGCTTTTGGGACTCGGTTCTCCACTGCTTGGACAGATGTCTCATTGGTCTCTTCTTTCTCCTTGCCCTCTTCTTTGCTTGGTTCGTCCTCCATCTTGTTCAGAATTTGGGGCAAGGCTTCCTCAATGGATTCCACGAAGTCAACTATCTCTTCGTTTGGAGCATGTTGATTTGCCTTCTAGATGTAAAAATTCATCGCCTCTCCATCATACTGGTAAGTTAGCTTCCTGGTGTCACAATCAATCAAGGTTTTGGCTGTCTTGAGGAATGGTTGTCCTAAAAGCATAAGTGGCTTCTTGGCAACTGAGCTGCCCATGTTAATTACATAAAAATATGCATGAAAGATTAAATCTTGTACCTTGATCAAGACATCCTCCACCATACCTTCGGGGTACACGTTTGACTTGTCTGTTAGCTGGATCACGGTCCCGGATGGTTTCAGTGAGCCTATCTTCAATTCCTTGTACATAGATAGGGGCATGACGTTGATCAAAGACCCCAAATCTAACATGGCTTGATTAATCCTGGTATTCCTGATCGCAAAAGGAATATAGTACATCCCTGGATCATCGCACTTGATTTACTCCAACGAGGAATCTTGTATTGTCAGGGTATTGTACCTTCTTGGTACACAACTCCTTCAGGAATCTTGCGCATCTTGGCATAGTCGTGAGTGCAGTTACAAGTGGAAAGTTGACTTCCACCTTCTGAAACACACTGAGTAGTTCCTTCATCTCTTATGCTTCCTTTGTCTTGGCCAACCTCCTGGGAAAAGAAGGCTTGTTGTAGATGTTCTCATCCAGGCGACTTGGCTCTAGGTTTGGGCTCTGGACTTTGTTCAGCCTTCAGTTCGGGCTTCTTAACTGGCTCCTCCTCAGCTTCTATCTCCTTTAGTTCCACCATCTATTTGGCAGGTTCTACCACTCGTTCAGGTAAGAATTTGGTGTTCCTAAGCATTACCGCATTGACCTGTGGCTTGGGATTCACCTGGACTTGGGAGGGCAGTCATCCTTGTTTGTTGTCCATCTTGACAATAGTCTGGGTCAAGTTGGAGATCTGGTTGGCAAGTGACTATAGGGTTCTTTGACTTTCTGTCTTGAACTTCTCCAACTCTCCGCTAAACTTGTGGTGCTCCTTGGACAAGTTTTGCACTGTCTCAGAAAAAGAGTGGGTCCTCTTGGCTGATTTTGATGTTGAGCTTCGGGTAGAGCTTGGTAGTGATTTTCTCCATATCTCAAGCTCTAGTAGTTCATCCATCCTGGATTGTAAGATTGTCAGTGGGGATCAAATATCTGCTTGGGCCTTGGTTTGAATTTCTTGTGTGGTTGGTATGCCCAAAAGCATTGACTTCTTCTTCTCCTAGGGTGAGACATTCATCGGTCAAATGAGTGGTTTCATAGCACCGCTGACACGCCTTGACATTCTTCTTGATGGTCAGCTTCATCATCTCCATCATCTGCTTCATGGTGGCACACAGGTCAGAGAGTTCCGTCTTGGCCTGTGATGCAGAAGTATCTTCCATGGTCCTGGTCAAGGAGTGCGCATCATCTCGGGATTCTTCTGCCATGTCGTTCAACAGCCTGAAAGCTTCAGAAGGTTACTTGTTCAAGATAGAACATCCGCATGCTGCATTCAAAAAAATTTGCTCGTCAGGTCTCATCCCATTGACATAGTACTGGATCAAGTCCTGGTCAGAGATGTTGTGCTGCGGGCACTTGGCCAACATGAGTTTGAATTTGTTCCAATAGTCATAGAGTGACTCTCTGGCTCCCATCTAGATAGTGTTCATCCTTCTTCTTTCATTCTGATCCTCGAGACAGGATAGTATTTCTCCAGGAACTTATGCTGCATTGCTTGCCAAGTCGTGACACTACCTGCAGGTAAAGTGTAAAGTCATTCTCGAGCAGTATTTTGAAATGAAAAAAGAAATGATATCAGACGTATATACTTCATTTTTGCTGCCTCATTGGTCCTAATGGTTCACAAGTCATCTCAAATTCTTGAAGATATCTTTGTGGATCCTCTCCAGGCAAGTCACTGAACTTGGACAAGATCTGGATAAAAGAGTGCATGAGTTCTCAGTTGTCTACAATCACGGGCAAGGTGATGCCGAAGGGTTTCAGATTGTTGTTGTTGGGGAACATCATCTACCTGAGTGTCTGCTCCGGAGGTGTATTCCCATTTTCATTATTTATTTCTCTATTTTCCTCCGCCATTCTTGCTGCTTGACGGGTTTCTCGCTCAAGTTGTACTTGTCTCATTAATCTGTCTCTTCTCCTCCTGGCGTTTCTCTCGATCTTTGGATCAAACCAAACTTCTCTGAGTTCTCCTTCAAGATTGGATCGAAGCATACACTGTGGACAAGACCTGATTCAAGGTTGGTTCTCATTTCTGGAAGGTGCAACTCCCCAAAAACGGCGCCAATCTGACAAAGCTCAGTCGTTATCACTTCGGTCAAGATAAATTTGTAATTACCTACACTCTTCACTAGGTTCTGCTAGTGGCAAGCACAGGGTCGATCCCACAGGGAGTTAGTGAATTCCTCTCTCGATGTCACAATTTGTGTTTTGAATCTGGTCTTGCCTTAGTCAAGAATTCGTAACGAAGCAGAAAGTAAATACTGAAATGTAAATAACTGAAAAGGAAACAACAAAGATAGTTAATAAAAAAAAGTAACTTGACATGGGTTAGAATTGTTGAGTTTTGACTTATTTCTTGATAATTGGTAAAAAGATATCCGTCGTATTCACATGGCATTGGTTAAGGGCGAGCGTAAGATTGGGGTTTTACCAACCAAACACATCACTCAGGAAACCCCCTTTTTAATCGTCACGTAGTCACATAAGCCTCGCCTAGCATACATTTTCAGCCTAGAAGGTAAGGGTTACTCATCCCCTTATTCCCCTTGTCCAAGCTTGCGCTTAAGCCAAGCTTACTCCAGCATACACAAATAGGCATTAGCGGGGCGGTAACCACAAGCACTCCACTCTTCTCAGGTGCTTCGCTCATGGCGTTCCCACCTACATCATCATGCTGATCCCTCTGATTGGCAAGTAGGGAGTCGCTAACAATTGGAGTTTCCATTTCACAGTGGTAACCTGACCTTGCCCAAGGTGTTACCGGTCGTAATAACGCCAAGGACTCAATCAAGTTGTTGGAATCAAATCTACTCCCTCCGTCCCCCAAAAAGTGTCCCCTAAGGAAAATTTTTGTGTCCCCCAATAAGTGTCCTATTACAAAAATCAAGATAAAAATAGTATTAAATTTCCAATTTTACCCCTTTCATCATTGAATTACTTTTACTTTTTATGTTTTCAATACAATTATTAGGGGTAAATAGTGGAAATTATTAATTGTATTGGTATGTGGGTTTTTATGTTTGGGGACACTTATTAGGGGATGGAGGGAGTAGCAGTTTAGGAACATGCAAATGCGACTATATCTACATTTAGACCTCTCAAGACGTTATGAGCATTTAACTCAAGTGATTTTCCCCGAGCTAAATAATTAAACCTAACTACTCATACGGAAATTAAATAACACAAACTAAATAAACAAAAGCATCCTTATATTAAAATACAGAAATATAGCGTTACCAAAATATCCTCTTGGCAGGACCAACCCTGACCAAGGCCGAAAACATAAATAGAAATTAATTTTGCTCGTATGACTTGTTTTTCTCCTCCCAATCACTCATTGATTTAAAACATGACCTAGACTAAAAGAAGCAGAGCAACAGCTGGGTGGAACCCCTTCTTCATGTCCCTCTCTTGTATGAGTCTCTACTTCAAAGCATGGGTTTATAAAGGGTCTTCATGGGCCTGGGCCTGGTGGTAGGTGCGGCTAAGGTTCACGGTGGCGTTTTCCTTCTCCAAAATGATTTTTCCACGTATAGGAGATACTCCCGATCCTCCAGATATTTGCTAGAAGGAAAGGGAGATCTTTTTCTTTTTCTGCGCAAGGAAAGTATTCGCCGCTGCTGCCTTGTGCCTTGCCCATCGTCTTCTGCGCTTCTAGCTACTTCCGCCTTCCTCATCATCTTGGCCATGGTGCTTTCATCTCTGGCTCCAATGGTTGAAGTGTGATCCTGAGCGCTACTTTGTCTTGAGCTTCAGCCTGCCCAAGGTACTTTGTGCACAATCTTGCCTCTCTCTCAGGATGACCTCCAACCTTGACCTGCATCCTGCCATCCCACACTTCATGTCCTCCCAGACACAACATGATGCAAAAAAAGTCATAAAAAGAGCACGAAAAATGGACTCGTCACATGTCATAAGCGGTTACATTATATCTAGCCGAAAAATTCAACTTGAATTAACAAATGGATCTTACTCGTTTAAAATTTTTGGACTATCTCAGTCGTTCCAATAAGTATAACACAATTTTTTGTGTAAAATTATTAAGGATAATGTGTAGAATAGTATAAAATAATAAAAGTGCATGGTAGAGCCTGCACTTATTGAATGAGATATTTTTTGTTATTTTTAGAACATATAAACTTTATTGGTGTTGGATGATGAATTAACCCACAACAAATAATAAGAAAAATAACATGAAAACACTAAATATATTGGAGCTTATACCTCAAATGTATCACTTGTACGTTATCGCAAATAGTTCGGTCCCACTTTCGCCGGCAGAGCCTGCAAAATAAGATCGGAGAATGGTTGGAGTTCTCCAGGGAGAATCTCTGACGCTCAAGTCAGCTTGTTGTAGACTTGGGAGAGTTTTCGTGCAATGAGTGTGAGTAAAACTATAAGTGAGAATTAGTGCAGCTAACCTTAGAAATGAAAATGAATGAGGTATCTATAGTATAAGATATAAAGGGTAAAAGAGTAACATCACCAAGATAACAACCTTTGATTCATAGTACAGATTGTTGGATCCTCTCCAATAGTGCAAAGCCACATCAGCAACGGGACCACTTGGTTGTTATGATCCTTCTTATATGTCTGTCAGCCTTGTAGGGTATATATGAGACAAAGTCTGACACATGTCAGACTTGCAACTCACGTAATTCACGTTCCAATAGGCCCGCAGACCCGGATAAAACACGGACCCGCTCACCGGGTCTAAGCCCATCATACTAGCAAATCTGATAATAAGTGGCCAAGCTCTGCTGGCTCTGCAAAGCCAAATCATTCATTCACATACGAGCTCTGCCAGAGTAGATCTCGAATGGATTTAATTATCTATCTTTCTCTAACCAGCAGAGCTTACGTGGACGGACATTTTAGTAATTTAATTATTGAAGAGCTTATAACATAAACTATACTTATATCTATTTATATCAATTGGGACAATTAAAAAAATGTATCAAATTTAATGAGAAATTCACTAGACTAATATGTTGGTGAGCCTTATTAGATTTGGCGATCTAATAAAAATTAAAAAAATTCATTTCAGTTTCGGATAAGATACAGGTTGTTAGTTAACTAAATGTGTTAAATAAAAAAAATGTGCATTACTACTACTTATTATTATTATTGCTATAATTTTATCATTTGCACATTGGCTTCGTGTATATAAATTTAAATTTTTATTATATTAATATTAATGTCTTATATTTATCATCCTGTTATCGTGTTATATCAACATAAAAGTTAATTATATTCGCGCCAGATTCGTCTTGGTTTTAAATTTGAACCTAATGGTCTGGTTGGTGTTCTAGATGATAGTATATTTAACACTAACTGATTCTCACGATTTTTTAGCTCTAAATGGAACCACAATTTTCTAGTTTAAATTAAATAATGACTCCATCGTATGGTCTATTAAATGCTATGTTTAGTTAAATTCATATATATGTGTTTCATTTACTGCACACCATACGTGCATGCGTAATTGATATATACACATATATTTTTTTTATCTTTTATGTCATCATTGTTTTATTATACCCTCTCCATCTATTAAAATGATTTACAATTTGATTTCACACAAATTTTAATAGTATATTTTAATCCTAATATAAATATACAGTAAGTAAAGGTTGGATATATTCAAAACTTAATTATCTCAAAACCTTCTTTTTTATATATACATACATTTTGCATGGCATCTAAAGAAATCTAGATGAGAATAGAAGATGATGAATCTAAAAAAGACTATAGTAAATAATAAGAGTGTCAATTAGGTCGGATTGTGTGTCAATCTGGTCGGATTGGATCGTTATTGGGTCAACATGATAACCACCCAACCTGTTAAGGTCAAACCCGAACTCAACTTATTAAAGATATAGTAAACATGAACTCAAACTCAACATGTTAAGGTCAAATCTGAACCCAAACTAACACATTTATTTTCAGGTTGACCCAAAACGATAATAACTCAACCTGATAATGACTTAATCCAACACAATAAATCATGCATATTAAAACTAGTGACAATATTCAATCTAATAAAAAAAATTACATTAGAGCAAAGAACGAACCTATCATACTCTCATCATCTTGTGAAATAGATGAGATACACAAAAACTTCAAACTAAGTAAGTTAGTTCAAAATAAGAAAATACATAATATTCATATTGCAAACCAAATATTCAACAATCCAACAACACAAAAGATTTAAAATTCAATTTCTAACTCCAAGCTCCCAAGTTGTTAATATTTTGTCAATGAATGCATAACCTATTTAAATAACAAACTATAAAATAATTAAGAACCAAAATTTTTATAAAGATATAATTTATCTTTCTATTCCAAGCTTCAAGTATCATAAGTGGAGGTTATGGAGAATTGAGATTGATTTTCATCACTTTTAGCTAAGAAGTCTTCTGCTAACTCCTTTAGTGGTAATTCACTTTTGAAGACTTTGGAGAAAAAATAAGATTGATAAGAAACAATAGATATGATAACAATTTAAAAATCTAACATGAACAAAATAAACTTAATATAATATTCGATACATTTTTCACCATACAACCAATCGCGAGTGCAAATAATATACTCCATAGTTTTTAATTTAAGTGCACTACGATGTTAATCGAGTATTGTTCCACCAACGCTAAAACAAATTCAGAAGCAACCGTTGTTATTGGAATGTTCAAAAGATCACGAGCCATGCAAGCAAATTTTGGATATTTAAATTGCATTTTTTTCCAATAATCAAGAATGTCAAGACTAAATTTGATATCCATTCTTGCTCCTACAAAATACAATTCTAATTGGGATTTATCTGCTTGACTCATTCAAAATTCATCAGCTAGAGCACTAAATTTCTACAACAAAACAATAAATATAATCTAATTAACAAGCAATAAAACAAAATTAAATAAGTACTAATATATTTTGATTTGATAATTTACCGCCAAAGTTGCCTTCGATGCTTCATTTGTAAAGTTACAACTAAGATCTACCACCGTTAAACTCTCACTACGAAAGTTTTCATTGCAAGTCTTCAATACTCATTAAATAAATCAAAAAAACTTCTCTTTCACTTGAAGAAATTGATGAGATGAAGGATCATATAGATTCTTGTAAGAACAATCCACAAACTGGAGCTTATATCGAGGATCAAAATCGCAACTATAGTTAATATTAAATTAAAATCTAACCAATATTTTTCAAATTTCATCAACATCTGTTATGCCATTTTCGTAATATACTCATCACCATTGTCCTTATTATTTCTTAACGAAGTACAGCACATGACAATAGGTTCAAAATATAAGTTAGTTGCAGGATACTTGCTTCAAGAAAACAAGTTTGTCATATCATAAATCAAACTCAAGAAATTGCGAATCTTTTTAATTTTATCTCATTCGGCTGAAGAGAGACAATTCTTGTAGTTCGAATCATATAAATCAAAGTTCATCAATGTATTCTTATGGTATAGCGCTATCAAGCATCAAAAATGTAGAATTCCACCTAGTAAGCACATCTTGTCTAAGTCATTTCTTACCAATCAAAGATAATTTTTCTACAGATTCTAAAAACTTATGTCTCCTCATTTGTGAACTACGCACAAATTTGATACTTTTTTGAACCTTTACAACAACACTCTCGATATCACGTAGAACATCTTAAACCACTAAATTGATTATGTCTGCACAACAACGAATGTGAAAGAATTCACCATTATAAACAAGTGCATTATTCAAGTTCAATTGTGTAATAACAATTCAAGAGAAATATCATTAGCACTAACATTGTCCAACGTCAAAGAAAATATTTTCTTCTCAACACCCCACTCACAAAGCATAGTAAATAATTTATTGGCCAATGTCATACCAGTATGCGGAGACGGAATCAATGAGAAGTTCAATATTCTCTTTTACAACATTCATTCGTCATCAATGAAGTGATATATAAGAGAAATATAACCAACAGTGGTTATAGAACTCCAACAATCAAAAGTTAAACATAATCTACCATGTGCTCTATCTAATAAAGATTTAATCTTTCTGTTTTCTTTTTCATACATTTTTGTGACATGTGACTTCATCGTATTTCTTGTAATAATTTTAATATCTCACTTAAGATACTCAAACACTGCTCTAATATGTTCATATTTAACAAACTGAAAAGGAAGATCATGAGCAATAATAGCTTAACATAATAACTCACGAAAATGGTCAGGATGAAATTTGTTTTTTTTCAATTCTAGACACTAATTCACCAATATCAAGTGTGCACTTTCTTGAACAACCCTCTAAATGACGCTTTTGATTTTCAGTACCACTTTTGCTTATAAAGTTTTCATAGACGTGTTTCTGCAATACTTGCATTCAGCATCACAAACACCACCATCTATATCCACAAGCTTAAGAATATTTAATTTATATCATTCAATCAATCTTTCTAATAATATTTTTTATTAAAAAATAGTTTTGTAAATATTATAAAAAAATTTAAGATTTTTTTTTGTATGAGGGGGAGGTGTGGTGTATAGTAAAGTTGACAAATAAAAAAATATTTTAATTAATTTTGTCCAAATGAGAAATAACAAAAGAAATTATAGAATGATTAGAAATGTGTAATACCTTTTAATAATGAGGAATGAATATTCCTACTCCTAAAGGAATGGTGATTCCGAATGTAATGTTGATTCCGAATTAGAAAACAAATCAAGCAAAGAAATTGAAAGAAGTAAGGAATGATCATTTCATTTCATCTTCTATTTCATCCTACCAATCACCTCTTTAGTATTTTACCATGTGTATTTGAATACATTTAACGCTCATGATGAACTTAACTCTACAAATGAGGTTTTTGTTTCATCGGATTGATTGCTAAATCATGGATGAGATAGACTGAAAAATCATATGACACTCAAATAATTATGAAATTGTCACAGTGAATTTTAGATTACATAAACATACTAATATCAGTCATGTTCGTATAATTCACAATCAACATCATTCCAACATAGCTATGTATATGAGCATGACTAGTGTTGGTCATGCATGCTGAATATTTATAAGAACACACCCAATTTTAGTCGTACTCGTATACTTTATTGAAGGTTATTTTCATAACAATTGCTAATTTTCACTTTTTTTATAATTGAATTTTTTTTACTTTTTTTTTATTTCAAAATTGATCTTTTTAAGAGAGTAAAATTTTAATTAAGGGCGTCTTTGGTAGATTGGGTGTGTTTTAGTAGGTTATGTTAAATTTTTTAAACTGTACATTTTAGTTAGGTTGGTTTTTGAATAATTGGGTATATTATTTGGTAGGGTTCTTTTAAAAAAAATAGTGGCAAGTTTGTAAATTTAAAAAAGTAATTGAGCCTTATTTATCTAAACCGGCCGAAACTAGGCCTTCATACAAGTTTCAAAACTAAACAAAACAACCTGACAAGTTGGACGGTTAATCACGTGTCAAAATCGTTTACCCAATCTAAATGTCCAAAGTGGAAATAATCTTCGAAAATAATCTCCGAAAATAAGTTACTTTTCTGTTCGGTGCGCGCTTAGAGAAAGTCCTTCCATCGATCAAGTCAAACATCGTCCCTTCGCACCGAAACAATTACTAAAACTTTTGTTAATGGAACTACTTCATTTATATTTATAAATTAGTTTACTTAATATTTGCGAACCACATTATTCCATAGCAACTAGCAAGTCAGCACAGCACTCCGTTTTTTTCTTCTCTTTTCTACACGTACTTATGGAAGCTCTGGAATTTTCTTTTGGAATACATTACTAGTCATACTTTTTTAAGTGCGCGTGCTCCCTTTGAAAGATAAATTTATTTCTGAAAAATATAAATAAAAATATAATTACTGTTTAAACTTTTTTTTTATGATCCCTATTAGCTAAATTATAAATACATTATTGTTCTTCTCCTTCATCCCACTCGTTAGTGGAACGAAAGAGAAAAACAATTATGAATTTATAATTTAAATAGGAAGGGATAAAAAAAATAAGACTTTTAAAGAATAATTATATTTTTATCCCACATTTTTAAGGGATAAATTTATCCGTCAAAGAAATTGAGAAATACATAACTTTCTTTAAGAAAACCGCATACTCAATATATAATTAACAAATCAAAAAAAAATCATTAAGTAAAAATGATGACTTAAAGTAACAAATTAGAAAAATATTATTGAAGTAACAAATCAGAAAGGTAAATCTTAAAAGTAAAAAATAATCACTTGGGTAGTTAGTATGCATATTGATTTGTCAATGTTTCTTTTCAACGCCTGAAAAATAATTAAAATATGCAATTCTGCAGACCACTTCATGAATGTAAATTGTACTTTATAGACTTATAGAACGTCTTACATGTAAATTTAACGATTAACGAATAATAAGCATATCTTTTAACACCATAAACCTACAAAACAAAAAATAAAAATTATCCTGAAATTAACAAGATATATCTATTTAAGACGTGCTGTATGAGAAATTGATACATAAACTAAGAAGCACAAATCAATACATAAAATATTCATCCAAAGCAGTTATGCTATGCATCAGTCATCAGTCCCTATCAAAATAAACTAATCCATAAACTAAGATGTTTTAAAATCAACATTTCTTTGCGTCATCTGCTTCATCTTCTACTGCTTATATTGGCCAATACAAATAAACAAAAATATATACAGCAGATACGCTCCAATCTCCACTAAACTAGATAGTTAATGTTCTAATTATTTATAGAATAGACTATCCCAGCACTGATCTATGAGTAGTCTTAACGATACAAGTACAAGTACTGCATACCTATCAGCAGTCGACGGCTTTGCAGAAGCGCTGCTACTAAGATTCCAAACCTATGCATTTATGCAGATAAAGAAAATTATGGATGCACTAGCAAATGCAGCAACAATAAAACCTACAATCATATAAGTCTTGAGCCCAAAACTGGAGTGGTACCAATTACCAATATCCTATAGCATCACTTATTTCATAAGCCTCTTCTCATTTATTGGTTAACTTATTCTCTTCCAGTAAATGGCTGTGCTGCTGCAGTAACGTCAAGAACACCATTAGTGGAAGTCATCAACAGGCCGCCAGTTGAGCCACCACTAGCAGCCATTCCCAGCCCGAGAAGGTCAAGAGTAGTGTGCTTAGGATCGAAAACGGATGGTATTCCCAGCATCAACTCCTTCAAACCAGACCCGCTATCACAGCCTAATCCAAGGCCAAGGCCATTGGGCTCATTTTTCTGATAACTCCACTCATCTGTAATGTTAATAGATGAGGAAGATGAGGCAATTCCAAGACCCCTCAGTAACGAGGCATTTGATGCAGCAGCGCCTATCTGAGAGGCCTTCTGCAGCAATGCTGTTGCCGAGAGAGCAGGCTGTGGTGCCGGAGGATACTGCCTCCGTTCTGTCCCTGCTTTCCCAAATATTGATGAACCTTGATTCACAGCAAGGCAGAGAGATATAGGTTCTGATGAAGAGGCCGCGACATCAGGTGTATGATCAGGACGAGCAGTAGCTTGAAATAAGTCAGTTACTCCAATTGTTTGCGGTACCAAGTTTGGTGAAGATGTGGACGAAGCAAATAGGCTAGCAAATATATTACTGCTCGAGCTTCCACTACTGCTAGAGAAACTGCTACTGCTGCAGCTTGCGGCCAAGCTTGCGACCCCAGGCCGCTCATCTAAAAGCTGGCTGCTAGTGGCATTGGTGTTGGTGCTATCCATCACTAAAAGATACCAAGAAACAAACAAACGATACTTACTAAAAGAAATAAGGAAGAAAATCGCTACTAAGTTCTTTCCACCAAAAGGTCATTCTTTATGGAGCTTAAAGAGAATCAGTAATGCATAAAGATAGTTACTTGATCTAACTTGCCCTTTCCTTTTCTCTTTCAGAACAAACATCCAGATAAAGATTGCTTCTACGCATCTTAGTTTATAATCCCATTATGTCGCTATATTTGTATGCAGTTAACTTCTTTAAATATATAGTCCTTGGGCATAGTCTGGATTATATTATGCAGATAACAACAGAAACCAGTAGCAGACAAAAAGTAACTTCAAGATCAGAGACAGAAAGACAAGAAAGGTTTTTTTTTTTTTTTTTGTCTTGAGCTAATTGAGAAAAAGACAACTGAAAAAACCACTCCAACTTCTTTCAAAATACCAGGATGGCTATTATTATTGGCACTATCAGGTATACTGCTGGCGGCAACATCAGCTACACAAGGATCTTCAGGTGGAGAGGATAGTCGTGGCAGTGGGGGCGGCGACTGAGGTGGTGATTGTCCAGCTTGATGATCTTGGTCCCCATCACCATCAGCAGCAGGTGATTTTGCAGTCTCATCTGCCAAAGCATCACAAAATGCTCTGTGCGTTATATAACTATCCCTCCTGCAATCAAATTGAACTGAGCAATCAATTCAACCTCATGTTTCACATGGAACAAACAAAACAAACAAAACTCTCACCTGGAAAACACGGTTCCGCATTGACACTTGTACTCTCTGGTTCCGCAAATCTTGAAATGCGCCTTCCAATCCGATTGAACGGCGTACTTCTTCGAGCACTTATCGCATTTCCACTTCTTCTCGCCGTGCTTCCTGCAGAAATGCTTCTTGATGCCGGTGAGATCGCCCAACGCCCGGGACGGCTCGTGGTGAACGCAGCTGGGCTCAGGGCAGACGTAGACCCGTTTCTTCACGTCCTTACTCGATCTCTGCCGCAGCTTCCATGGCAGATTGTGACCCCTCCGATGCAGCTGCAGATTCTGATCCCTCTGAAAACCTTTGCTGCATATTTCGCATACGAATCTGTTCGTAGCCATCAAGGTCTTGGGCGATAGGGCAATCACATCCGCATCGGGATCTAATCCCAATCACACGCCCAAAAAGGCGAAATCCCCAAAATTAAGTAGCAGCATATAGACTCTTAAGGACTAAAAAAACAAGTTGAAAAAGTTTATCAAATTCTAGAAACTACTTACCGGGCATCCCAGGCAGATTTCGTTTCTTCTTTGGAATTGGTTTATGAATGGTTGTCTGATTACCCGGAGAAGAGTCTCCTGAAAGTGTGGACTCATTCATGGCGCTAAGATTCCTCTACACCAGCAAAAGAAATTTTATATTTTCTGAGATTTCACAAGTCGGATAAATTTTCGAGGGCATTAGTTCTGCAGAATATTGAACCCCTCCAAAATTTTCCTACTTGTTAATGAAGCTGAGTTAAATTTAAAAAGAAATCTGGACAGTTGAAGCTAGAGAAATTGAGGTAGGTTCTGTCCGATTGGAGATGGATTAGAAAATTGCAAGTGTAGTGATATGAGTAGAGATTTGAGCGGAATTGTTGAGATTAAAAATGAAGAGACGCAAGGAGTGTCGTTGAAAGGAGAAACGCAGAGTGAGTTGGCGGAAAGATTGGTGTGACCGTGTGGGGGAACACGGCGAGCAGAGGAAGAAGAGAGAGAATATGAGGAGAAAAAAACAAAAAAAAAAGGAGGTGCAAAAGTTTGCCTTTTTGGTTATTCTCACTCTTGTCATATCCCACTTCGCTTTTACTTTTATATTTTAGGATTATCCTTTTTATCATTCAAAGCTTATCTCTTACTTTGAGTTTACTAGCCATGTCTTAACATAGAGACTCTTAAGAATTTATCGAAAAAAATGATATAATGTATTTATTATATTAAAAAATATTTTAAAATATTGAATCAAGTTATATTGGAATTTTTTATAAAGTATGATATCTTATTGAAATTTCTTGGTAAGAAAAAGGTAGGGGTGTGCATCGATCGGTCGGTTCGACCGACCAATTAAATTTTCTTGAATCGAAAATTATACCGAACATAAAAAATATTCCTTCCTCCCAACTAGCATGAGTCGTATTCCTTTTTGGGTCGTCTCAACTAGCTTGAGTCATTTCCTTTTTAGAAAATCTTTATTACACACAAATTTAAATAATATATATTTCTATCATCACTTTATACTTTAATCATACACTCAACATACACTACTTAACTCCTTAATTCTCGTGCCGAAAAGAAGTGTCTCAAGCTAGTTGGGACGAAGGGAGTATAAAACGAACCTATCGTTCAAATAATATAAACCAACCGACCAAAATCGATCGATTTTGGTTCGATTCGGTTTTTGAACCGAAACCATTATTATTCTTTTATTATTTTTAAAATTAAAATTATAAAAACCGAACCGCAAACTGAATGACGTAAAAACCAAACCGAAACCGATCAAAACCTATCGGTTCGATCGATTTTCTTAGTTCGGTTCGGTTCTTACACACCCCTAGACAAATGTATGATTTTTTTTTTCAAAGGTATACCGTCATATGCCATATTGTGGTATATATCGAAAAAATTGGTACATACCGTTATTTTGGTATATATCGACATATATATATATTCAATTTGAATTGTAACAAAATTATTTATTCATAAATTATGGATTTTGAATAATAAATATTAATGACAAATTACAAAATATTTTATTTTATTGATAATTAAGAAAATTGAACAAGAACTTATAATTATTATTTTAAATAATAATGATAAGCTATAATATATTTTTTATTTCAAAACTAAATAATTATGATATAATTACATCATCTACTAAATTATTTTCTAAAACGAGCATATCAATCTAAATAATTATATAATTAATTACAATAAATAATCCAAAAGTATGATTTAAGAATATAAGTGTTTTATATGATCATATACTTACATTTATTTGATATTAAATACAATATAAGTTATAATATATAATTAATAAAAATATATTTATTTTGTTACAATATATCATGCATAAATGAATAAAATAATTATGATTTATATACCTAAATCTAGTTAGTTATATAAAAATACAATAATATAGTTAGTTAATATCTTTTATGATTGATTATATGATATTAGTGGTTTACCTCGAAAATTATATGTTTTTCTTTATTTCATCTTTGTTCTTTATTTTCTGCATGAGTAGCTAGTTTATTAGACTTGACTTGGGGTAAGATGAATTGAGTCCAAGACTTATAAAGTCTTGAGAGGTCTAACTGTGCATATAGTTGTCTTGGCGAGTTCTTAAAGCGCTGGATCTGAATCCTATACAACTTGATCAAGTCCTCGGTGTTGTCTGGCCAATAGCAGTCTTGGGCGAGATCAAGTTACAACTGCGAGTTGGAAACTCCAAGTGTTAGCGACTTCCTGTTTGTCAGCCAGAGGGATCAGCGTGGTGAAGTAGGTGGGAACTCCATGGGACGGGCGTCTAAGATGGTGTGCTCATGGTTGCGGAGTCCCGCGAATGCCTATTCAGGTACATTGGAGTAAGTTTGGTCCAAGAGCAATCTTGGGCAAGGGGGATAGGAGTGAGTAACCCTTACCTTCTGGGCTGAAAAGGTGTGCTGGGTGGGGCTTAAGTGGCTACGTGACGATTAAAAAGGGGGCTGCTTGAGTGATGCGTTTGGGTGGTAGGAGTAAAACCTCATTCTTACGTCAGCCCTTAACCGATGACTTGCCGAGACAACGAATTTTGCACCAATGATCGAGACATAAGTCAAGACTCAAGGACTCTAACCTAAGTCAAGTTACTTTCTCATTTAACTCTTTTAGTGTTTTCTTTTCAGTTATTTACTTTTACATTTTATACTATTCTGCTTGGTTACACCTCTTGCCAAAGGCAAGACCCGAATCAAAACCCAAATTGTGACATCGAGAGAGGAATCCACCAACTCCCTATGGGATCGACCTTGTACTTTCCACTAGCGGAACCTAGTGAAGAGTGTTGGACTTATAAATTTATCTTGTCGGAGTGATAACGACTGAGCTCCGACAGGGATCAAAGTACAATGATTTACAAGAAAAGAAGAGTGTATCCCAGATTCTACCCTTGCTCTATACAATAAGAATCTTATTTTCTCTTCTCACACTCTTAAATCTTCCCAGAGAGTTTCTGTAGTACATGTGCCTCCAAAAATGGGAATCACCTGCATATATACATGCTAAGACAATATAATTACCTAACAATCAATGAACCATCTTCACAAGCCACAAGATAGAAAATTACAACTATTTTCACTAACTACCCAAACATTGCAGTTGGAAACCGAAGACGTCCACAAACAGAGTTAATATTGAATCCACACATAATGAAGGCACCAAAACATTACAATCTCCACCTTGACTTCATAATGCCCGCAGTCGATTTCCTCTTCAATCTGCTCCATCACAGAGCTACAAAATTCTCTAATCACCACAGACCCTTACCAACCTCAAGCAATGTTTATATTTTGCAGAGGGCAATGTTTTAGTTAACATGCCTGAAGCATTATCTTCGGTAGACACTTTCCTCAACAGCACTACACCAGTGTTAACCATATCATGCACAAAATAAAATCTCACATTTATGTACTTGGATCTATCATGGAATACCTGGTGCTTTGCTAGGTGCAACACGCTTTGGTTGTCGCAGTTTATCTCTATTGCATCTTGATTGATACCGAACTCTGCAATGATACCACGTAGCCAAATTGCTTCATTAACGGCTTCCGTCATTGACATATATTCAGCCTCGGTGGTAGAGAGTGCAACCACCGATTGTAGAATGGATTTCCAACTAATTTTTGCTCCATACAATGTGAATATATATCCCGATTGAGACCTTCGAGTGTCTACGCTAGTTGCGAAGTCTGAATCCACATATCCTATGATAGGATTTTTGATGCAATTTTCATTCATTTTGAAAGCCATGACCTGCAGTTCCCTTTATGTATCTTAAGATATATTTGACAGTCTCCCAATGATACTTACCAGGGTTTCCCATGAACCTGCTGGCCATACTAATGTTATATGCTAAGTTAAGTCTCGTACAGACCATAAGGTACATAATACTTCCAATGGCATTAGCATAGGGCACTCTTTCCATTTCAAATTTCTCCTTCTCATTATGAGGTGCATGGGACTTGCTGAGCCTTATATGTTGAAGCATGAGAATGACTACCTCATTTGATTCATGCATGTAAAATCTTTTTATGACCTTTTGCACATAATCCTTTTGTATGAGCCATAACTTTCCCATATCTCTACTTCTGAGAATATCCATACCTAAGATTCTTCTTGCATTCCCTAATAACTTCATATCAAACTCAGATTGAAGGATCCTCTTTATCTCTATGATTTTAGTTTTATCCTTGCTGGCTATTAACATATCATCAATGTACAAAAGCAAATACATCAATATGTGGCTCATTTCCTTTTAGTGTATACACAATTATCATAAACAGATCTCATGAAACCAATTTTCAGCATGAAATTATCAAATCTAAAGTACCATTGTCATGAGCTTTGTTTCAACCCATAAAGAGACCTTTTCAAAAGACATACTTTCTTTATTTTCTGTGTTGATGAATCCCTCCGGCTGACACATATATATGTTCTTCCTCAGACTCCCATGAAGGAATGCAGTCTTAACATCAAGTTGTTCAAGCTCCATATCATTTTGAACCACCAAAGATAGTAACATTCTAATTGATCAGTGCTTAACAACTGGAGAGAAGACTTCTTTGTAATCTACACCTTCTCTTTGAGTGAAACTCTTTGCCACAAGTCTTGCTTTGTAACAGAGCTGTTCTTTCTGACCCACTTCAATCTTCCGTTTGAAAATCCACTTGCATCCCACGATTTTCTTTCCTTTTGGTTTATCAACCAACAACCATGTGTTATTTCTTTCTAGAGACTCTATTTCTTCTTTCATGGCCAGAATCCATTTGTCTCCATCAATACTATTCACAACTTCCTTAAATGTTTTGGGCTCTTGATATTCTATATCATCAGCCACAGTAAGAGCATAAGCAACAAGGTCATAGTCATTTAACCATCCTGGAGGTGACGTTTTCTCTCCTTCTTCTATCCCTTGCTAGTTGATATTCCCCTTGGTTGTCAATGCTTTCCTCATCAAGTTTTGCTTCATCATCAAGTCCATGTTGCTGAGTGGACTCATCTTCTTCTCCAGCAACATGAGGCTCCACCTCAAACGAGGTGGTATCTTGGGTGGGATGATAAGAATCCTTTAGAAAAGACATTATATCTTCTCTAAAAGTTACATATCTACTCACTATGATTTTTCTTATTCCAGGCTACAAACACAACACCCTATAGCCTTTGACTCCATTTTGGTACCCCAACATAACACACTTGATGGCCATTACTTCTAGTTTATCTTTCTTGACATGAGTGTAAGCTTGACAACCAAAGATTTTCAATCTGCTATAGTCAATTTCCTTCTCATTCCACATCTCATCTGGTATGTTGAAGTCGATGGCTGATGATGGACTTTTATTAATCAAATAAGATGCAGTCATCACAGCTTCACCCCAAAACATCTTGGGTAATCTTGAGCTTAGGAGTAAGCACCTTACCCTTTCAAGTATGGTGCGGTTCATTCTCTCAACCAAACCATTTTGCTGAGGATTTCCCGGTACGGTGAGGTGCCTTTTAATTCCCCTTTCCTTGCAAAATGTGACGAACTGATCAGATAGAAACTTCAAACCGTTATCAGTCCTTAGACACTTGAGAGTGGTGTTTTCTTCCACCTCAACTTATTTACACCATGTCTTGAAGGTGTTGAAAGCATCTAATTTATTTCTTATGACATACACCCATAGTTTTCTGGTATAGTCATCAATAATTGACAAGAAATACCTGCCACCTTCCACTGCTTCTACCTTGGATGGCCCCCAAAGATCGGAGTGAGCATAATCGAGGACTGAGGTAGAATTATGTTTTCCTTTAGGGAAAGGGAGCTTCCTGCTTTTACTAAGAATGCAACATTCACATGGTTCCATTCGCACACCCTCAGATTTAAGTAGTTGTTTTTACTTTTGGAGCTCCTTTATTCATCTTTCACCCAAGTGCCCCAAACGAGTGTGTCACGTCATAGACGTGTATGCGCTTGTATTTCCAAATTCACCGACAATGGTGTTCCCGATGAGGTAGTACAAGCTTTGCCTTCTTTCACCCTTCAAGACGACCTTAGATCCCTTGAAAACATCAATACGACCATTTTCTGACCTGAAACTGCAGCCTCTACCTTCAAGCATCCCCAAGAATATCAATTTTCTTTTAAGATTGGGGATATACCTTACATCAACAAGGGTTCCAGTAGTACCATCATGTAATCTTAACTTGATATCACTTATTTCTCATTGTTTCCAAGAATGACTGACCCCATGCTTCTTGGCTTGAAGTTTGTAAACCATTCTTTGTTTGGACACATGTGGAAAGAACATCTCGAGTCCAAAATCCATGCATCTTCTGGCTTGTTGCTCACAATATTCAGAGAGATGACATCATCTTCTTGTTCATCTTTGGGTTCAGAGACATTCGATTTCCCCTTCTCAACTTGCCTTTTCTTCCAAGTATAGCAATATTTCTTTAAATGTCTCGGTTTCTCACAATAATGGCACTTCTTTGTTTCTTTGGTATCAGCGTTCTTTCACGTCTCATGTCCTGGATTCTTTGGCTCATCTCCAGATTTCTTGAACTTTCCAACCCTTTGCTTTTTGATGTTGAGACTTTCTCCCAATGAAGGTTTGGAAACCGCAGCAACCTTTTGTAATTCCTTGGCCTTTATGGTGCAAACCACATCATTTAGTGTTAAAGTGTCTTCATGTCTTCCATATAGAATGGCATCTATGATGTGATCATAGGATTTTGGTACAGAGTTCATGAGAAGAATGGCTTTGTCCTCTTCTCCTTTGCTCGAATCAATCCCTTCAAGATCATCGATGGATTTAAAGAACTTTTCCTATTGATCATCGATTGCATTGGTTTCAAAAAATTTATATGAGTACAACTTCTTCTTCATGTACAGTCAGTTAACCAGAGACTTTTTCATGTATAGACTATCAAGCTTAGCCCACACAGATGCAGCTGATGTCTCTTTCAATACCTCTCTAAGTACCTTATCTCCCAAACTCAATATGATAGTACTGTGAGCCTTTTCAATAATCGCCTCCCGTTTCTCCCTTCCCTTGTCATCATCTGGAATCTTGATGTCGGTCTTCAAGGCCTCTAATAATCTTTGTTGAACCAGCATGGCTCTCATCTTAATTTTCCATAGGCCGAAATCGTTATTGCCCATAAATTAGTCTGCTTCAAATTTTGTGGGAGACATCATCGTGGGTTCACTTCCGGCAAACAACGCCACTATTATGCTTTCAAGATTCACGCACAATTAATATCTTGATCGAGCAGTTGGAACGTAGGAACAATTAGATGAAACTACAATGCACCGCGAACAATAATTTGCAGAGATCCGACTGGAGGTTGAAGATGATGAACAGTAAAACGCAACACACAAACAATTTACGTGCTTCAATCGTAAATGATCTACATCCACAAAAGAGTCACTCAACTAATGCTTTATTGAATATGGAGATCAAAGTACAGTGATTTACAAGAAAAGAAAAGTGTATCCCAAATTCTACCCCTTGCTCTATACAATAAGAATCTTATTTTCTCTTCTCACACTCTTAAATCTTCCCAGAGAGTTTCTGTAGTACATGTGCCTCCAAAAATGGGAATCACCTGCATATATACATGCTGAGACAATATAAGTACCTAACAATCAATGAACCATCTTCACAAGCCACAAGATAGAAAGTTACAATTGTTTTCACTAACTACCCAAACGTTGCAGCTGGAAACCGAAGACGTCCACATACAGAGTTAATATTGAATTTCATACATAATGAAGGCACCAAAACATTACAGGTAGAAAACGAAATTGTGAGGAAAGGAAGCTAGGAGGTTAATTTGAATAGATCTAGAAAAATATAAATGAGGCAATCGTGTATATAAAAAGCGAAACAAGTCTTGATTCAATTGAGTGTTGGGAAATTATTGTTCAATATTCAGTATCAGCCTCTTATATACACATTAGTTAGGTTAATAAAAATCTTAAAAATATAAATGAGGCAATCATGTATATAAAAAGTGAAACAAGTCTTGATTCAATTGAGTTTTGGGAAATTATTGTTCAATATTCAGTATTAGCCTCTTATATACACATTATTTAGGTTAATAAAAATCTTAAAAATATAAATGAGGCAATCGTGTATATAAAAAGCGAAACAAGTCTTGAATCAAGGGAAATTATTGTTCAATATTCAGTATCAGCCTCTTATATACACATTATTTAGGTTAATAAAAATCTTGAATTGGATGACAAAGCTAATTAAGTATATTAAAAAGTTCCATATAACATTGTCTTTTTTTTCTTGTCTGAATATGAGCTAGAAAGCACGTTTTTGCTGTATAAGTTGAAGTAGATAACCGAAATGGCAACAACATAATACTATAAATTCATCTTCTATCAGTTTATCAAAATATAATGCAACATACAAAAATATAATCCGCCAGCAAATTGGCATGCCTCGTAAATAAATATTAAATTTTTAGTAAAAAATTTATTAATTCTCACTTTCTTCTTAGGATTTATTGATTATAGTATAATATAATATAATTCAGTATAAAATAATATAAAAAATTAATATAATAAAGAAAAATAAAAATTATAGTGACTCGTATGCTGATGTGGTAATGTCACATCAGCCGTGAACACGTTAACTTGTGTCCACCGCGAACGATGGAGCGGAGCGATCCTCATATAATATATAGAATACAATACTTCATCCATAATCCATGTCTCTGTGCCTATAATTTTCGGTACTTCTTATATGTGTTGTTTAATTATGGATACTAACTCACTAATGTGGGACATTTTCTTTCACTCACAACTATTCACTGGAACTATTTTCTTCTATTCATAATAAACAACATGATATAATACAAACTTTTATTAAAATTCATCACTCATAAATTCTCATAATTTAGGATACATATGTAGAGAGTGTGTGTGTATATATATAGAGAGAGAAAGGTAGAAGAAAAGAGCGAAGAATTTTGAAGAGAATCTTGTTAGGATTTAGAAACCTTGATGTATAGTAGTTTGGAAAGACGACATCAAGTTATTAATGACCGGACCAAATCAAGAAATCACCCATCCGGAATTTAATTAAGAACATTAATTTGCCGTAAAAAAGAACAAGATAGAAACGATAAGGTTTGGTTGCGGATAAAGGTAACTAGGTAAGTCTGTTTTGTCCCATTTGCAATTTGTCGTCTTCTTTATGTTGTTTCTTCTTGTCCCAGAATTTCCCTCACTTTATGTTAGTTGACACACTTGAGCAAAACCTTGCATGTTCCTTAATTACCAAGTTTTCCTAACATATAAATTAATTAAGCAGTTATTGTATTATTGCCAAAAGTTTTTTTTAAGTAAAATTTTACTATTTCATTTAAGGAAATATACATAGTATCATTGACTCACAGTGTCCTCAAACCGGCCGGATAAAAAAGATATACTCCCTCCGTCAATTAATGTTTGTTACATTTTGACTCGACACGTGTTTTAATATAGTGTTTTGATTTTAAATGGAAAAGTGTAGTTAGTGGAGTTTGGATCTCACTTGTTATTATTATTTAATTGAAGTGTGTGTGATATAAATGAAAAGTTTAAAATGTAACAAATATTGATGGACGGTCCAAAATGGCAAAAAATCATTAGTGGACGGAGGGAGTATATAAAAGGAAATTAAATATAAAAAAAGAAAAAGTAAATATTGACAGAGGGAGTAGTATACTGTAATGCATGCAATAATGATACGCATATGACATGATGTGAGATGTAGACTTGTAGAATTGTAGTGTAGATAGATGCATTAATTAATTAAATAAAGAAATAATATGTTTCGTGCACGGAAGTAAGAGTGACACGTGAGGTTGTAGCATTTCACACAAACATACTTAGCCGCCTGCCTCACCTCGCCTCTCCTCCACATAATACATAACATAAATAATGCATCCTCAACTACCACCATTACTCCTCTTTGCTTCGTACACACTTGATACCAATATATTTTCAACATATCAAATATTTTATTATTGTTAATATCTTAAAATAATCAAAAATATAATAAAAGAAAAAATAGTCACAAACCTAATACTTCTCATGTTCTACTAAAAGTGGTCTAGTTTGATTAAAAAACTCTCACAAATTTAGTTAAACTAGGTCACTTTTAGTGGGACGGAGGGAGTACTATTTAATTTTTAGCTCTTTGAATACGAATCATAGTATGATCGAAAAATTCATAACATTCATACTCTAAGTATGAAGAGTATGAATGGTATTAGAATTGCTAATTGGTTCGGTTATGGGTAAACTTTAGGTACTTGAACTAAAAAGTATTAAAATTTTGGAACCGGTTTCAAAATCGATCAGATAATCAGATACCTAAATAATCGATTCGGTTCTGATTAGTACCGATTGGAATCGATCAACATTTTGTTGTTAATTGTCGAGCCTTCCCGAATATTCCTCGAAACCACCCCAGTGGAGGAGGTGAGATGTACTTATTTCTCCATCATGACTCGCCGCCGTAACTTATGCTTTACGCTATGCAATGGCAAAGGCCAACGAGAAACTGGCTTCGAAAGGAAAAGTAGAAGCCCCGCAAGGTCCGATAATGTGCTCCTTGATTGAGGTGGTTGCTAGAGGTGTAAGCAAACCAAACTTTTCATAAATTATTCGGGGTTCGGTTCAATAAAAACTTGTTTGAAATTCATTCTTTTACTAAAAACGAACCAAACTCGAGTGTCAAATCAAGCTCTAATTATTTTCGAGTTGAACTCGAGCCTAATGGTATTCAGCTTGAAAAGTTCACGAACTTTCTTAATGAATCGAACTTTGAATTGTTCGCGAACTTTGCTAACAAGTTTGTTCACGAACTCTAAAAATGAGTCGAACTTCGAATAATTCAAAAACTTTATGTACGACAGACCATGGGGCAGGCTATCTGGGATAGCTAGCTGCCCAGGAAGTGGCACAGGCCATGGGGCATGCCATCTACACAAGCTATCTACCCAGGCCAATCTGCCCATCGAGCTGCTGGCCAGCGGCACAACTAGTTGCCCTGGCAGTGGCACAAACCAGCTGCACAACGAGCTGCAGGCCAGCGGCACAGGCACCTGTTAGGGTTTGTATACCTCAAAGCATGATTTATGCTTAGACGATGTATCAGAATTGTTTTCAGTTTCATTTTAAAGGAGAATAAATGTTTCTATTATTGGTTTGTTATCTTTATATGTTGAATTGGAAACAAGTCTGTTTACTGCAATTGTAGACTGTGTGGTGGATCAATGATCACAGAAGGTAATACAGTTGGATCCTTTGTTGTATAAAGCTCACAGTCTAGACAGACTTGGACAATCTAGTCGGTAAAGGTTGCAGTATCATTTGATGCGAGAGCTGACCTTAGCCCGCAGAATAATATCGATATGTATAAGTTGATACACATTCTTTGTATATACATATTGAGAAGTTTCACAGTGAGATATGTTCTACGTATTTTTGCTTAGAACGAGGTCTCGAAAATTAGGTATTCTTTAATAAGTGACGATGACATTAGTATATGCGGCTGAGTAGACGCTGTTTTGATTCATTTACGCTTGCGGGTTTTTCGTAACCCTAAATAGTGATGTCTTGGGTGGTAGTGATTGGATTAGTTAGAAGTGCTCGATTGTCATTCACAAAGAATCGCGTCTCGATTAACACGAGTTGATTAAATCCGCATGAGGCGTTCAGAAAGGTTTATTGCATAAGAAACCCAGTTGGTTGGAATTTATTCCGTATGTAATAATTAAGGTCTGAATCGGATCACTCACGAATAAATATATTAATTAATTATAAGTTGTCAGCGAACTTAATTAATTGATGGATTCAGTAAATCTTAAACGCGAAAAATAATTAATGACAAGAGAGTTACATCCGTAATTTGGATGAATTAAGATGAGCTCAATTATCATATAGTGGAGTCGATAAATATTTATAATGGAATTACACTTTATTACATTTTCATAGAGTAATTAATTTGAAGTTAAATTAATTTGAATTAATTAATTTAAGTCTAAGTTGAACCAAACAATTAATTAAATTTAATTGGGCCCAAAGTGACTTTGAAATTAATTTAATTAAGTTATGGATTTGACTAAGTCAAATTAATATTGAATTATTCAAAATTCAAATTTGAACAATAGATGAAATTGTAGAGAGATAAAAGTGAGAATTAATTCTATTATTTATGATCTTATCCATTCACCTTAGAAACTCTAATCTAGCCCAAAATATCTATAAACAGAGACGTGTTTACCGAAAATCCCCACTCCCATACCCTAGGATTTTCAGCCATAGAGAGATAAAATCTCTCTTGAATTTCGAAAATTGAGTAGCATTCAAACGCTCTAATTTGTGTTCTTGTTCTCTTCAATACTTATCGGGAATAAGTTAGAAGTTTTCAAGGTCGGATTCGAGGAGATCAAGAGGAGATTCCTACGGTGAGGATTGCGGTTCGTTGCTAACGATTCAATTTATTTCTCCACGAGCAAAGGACTAGTAAAGAAGAACATATACTTATCTAATTCCACAATTATATTCTCCTATGTGGTATTAAATGTCAAAGAATTAATTATTTATGTGATTAATTAAACATGTGGATTTTGCGTATTTATAAGCCTTTCATACGGGTTCCATCAGCACCGGCACCGGCGTGCTGCATGCCACCAGCGGGCCAGCAAACCACAAGGCCACTACCAGGCCATCAGCAGCTCGTCGCGTGCGAGAATGGTCTTTGACCCAGCTAGTCAAATTATAAGATTGTTTAATCTTATTAAATACATGATAAATGATGGTTCCATGACCAATGTCGGAGAAGTATTTATCTCCATACTTAGTCCCAAACACATAACTCATTTCTTTAAGTGACTCACTTTATACTATTATTTCTCATTAATCGGGAATCGGTTTAGAGAAAATAAATATACAACGATCATCTACTCGAAATGTAGATAGACCCTAGGTCATTTAATTATCTTAAATTAAATAACACGTCACTTAAAAATCTGGTCAAACTTCATTGACCAATATATATATATATAAATATATATAAAAAGCGATTTTTACACCCGCCACCCACGGAAAATGTTTGAAAAAATAGATCGGATCGATCGATTCAACAACTTTAACCGTAAACCGACAAGCTAACTAATATAATCACATTGAATTTTAATAAATATAAACCGGTAGAACCGGCAACCCGAGAACGAGGTTTTTTGGCAATTTTTTTTTTAATATTTTAACTCATTTTATATTTATTTAAATTGACAAGTCTAAGTATAAAAATTGATAGTTAGTTATTTTATAGGAGCCCTCTTTTTATGGAATTTCTTAAATTTTAAATGTGGGAGAAGAAAAGTTATTTCTTTTATTTCAGTTTTATTTTGATAGGATGTCTTAAAGTTCAATATGAGATTAATAAACTTAATTATCATGTACTATATAATATGGATGACTAATATTTTAAATTTTATTTTTCACTTGTAATTTTAAACTAATGTATACTTCGACATAACTACTAATTAGATTATGTTATAAATAATAATATGTAGATATTACTTATTATATAGATTAGGGTTTCTACTATTTTATTCGGTTGTATACTTGTAAAGCGATAAGACGTGAATAAAGTACAGTTTTTCTGCGCCGCTTCTATGGTTTTTCTACTTCTTCTTTTCTCTTATTTATCGTTCTATATAGATAATAGTGGAATCGAATAACCCAAATTACAACATGTTATCAACATGAGTCTCTAGCCCATTGAGTTTGTTGATAAGTTATTTGAAAATCATTTTCGCTTCGTTCCCATCTGGCGAAATCCTAGCAGGCGCCCACTCTCCACGCCACCATTAAAGGAGTTTATTTCTATCTTTATTATCAGATTTATTGTAATGCGCATCTTAATTTGTTATTCTTCTTTTCTAGTCGCTTGATTTTGGAATTGAGCATACAAAGAGATATAGATTGTTGAGACGTGTTTTGATTAGGGGACTACAAATTGATTATATTATTATGGTATCACAGCCGGGAAGAAGATAATAGGGGAATGGTAATAATCATTAAGAGTTCATATACATTAATATTAACTAATTTTTTTATTACGACTAAGTATTAAGTGAACAATTTTCTTTTTCAGATTCTGGTAGTCCCAGTAAAACGGTCATAACTCTCTGAAAAAAATTTCGATTGAAGCGAAATCAGTGGCTACAGAAAGCTGATTCAGATATGCACAACTCCTATTTCTAAGAAAAAGTTCAAAGGAGGGGCTTGGAGAGTCAAAAAAACCGCTGAAGTCTGTTGTCCTGCACAACAAATCTAGTGTGAATCAGTTGAAGTGACACAAAGAAGATTACGTCGGGGGCCTTACCTATTTTACATTGGTTAGATCTTTCCCTAACTCTCTATCATGGTTCGTTATTTGTTGGCCCATGACATTATTATTTGGTGATTTGTCGTGGCTAATACATCTTGCTATGTTGAATCAGCTATGTTAAGTTATCGTTGGGAATAGTTTTGTTCATCAATGCAGTGAATTACTTAGTTATATAAGCTTCTAAGTCAGTAACACTTCATGATCATGAAAAGAGCGTCTATGTAAAGTGCTTGCATCCTTGTTTAATTTTTCCAGCTGTGATTACTAGAAAGTTATGACCAGAGCAGTAACTAGGGGTAGGTTGAGTAAGCAATGGCCTAGGCCCCAAATTTATGGGGTTTATTTTATAATTTTATTATAATATATATTATATATATTAAATTAGTCATTTCTTTTATAAATTAGTCATCTCTTTTTATGGGGCCCCATTTTATAATCGTATATGTAATTTATAAATCGACTAATTTATATATATAATAGATTATTCTCTCATATCCCCAGGGACCCCATCATATTTCATCTCCCTTTAATCCTTTGTGTAGGTTGGTTGTTTTCTTGAAGGCGGGGTGGTTGATTTTTTATCTATTTTTTTGTACGCATTTTTCCCAATTTGATTGTCTTTTTAAGGTAATAAATGTCTCAAACTATTCTTCTTATCCTTATGAGATTAATTGGATTGTGTAATTTGTAATATAATGTTGGGTTTTTTATCTATATTAATTGAGTTGTGTAATTTGTGATATAATGATGAATAATATATTTGTTGTTCTTATATGTTTATTATTGTTTCATTTTCTTCTTTGCTTGTACCTCTTTATTATTCTAAGATAATAATTATAATTATGCAATTATACATTTGATGATATTTTAGTACGTGAATATTTATTCAATTTTATTCAATTTTTATTCATGATTTGTAATTGGTTGTATATAGTAGATTATTGTCATTTAAAGGAAACAAAGAGAAAATGAAATAATTCAAAGCCAAATAGGGAATATAATATGTCATTTTTCATATTATTTTTCTTGTATTATAGGGGCCCATTTTCAAATCACGGCGGCTTAAGGCCCTGTATGACCTAGGGACAGTCTTGGTTATGGCATGTCGTTGTTTTATGCCGTAAATAAATTTTTCATGACAATAATTATGTTAGATATTTTAGATATTTCTCATACAAGTGGGAAAATATTTTAGATATTTTCTCATATTCTAAAGTCATTCTCCTAGAACCTTATTAATGATATGATATCTTTATCATCAACTCCTGAAGAGCTTCCTTGATAATATCTATTACTACTGAATTAAATTATAAATGTTGCATTGTTTTTTATTAGACTTTTCAAATCTTGGTTTCAAACTTTTGCATTGAAAACCATGAACCTTTGAACTAATTGTATTCCTATATGCGCTTGTTCCTGAAAACATTGATAAAAGATGAAATTATCTGGTCCATTTCTTTGTTATTGTTATAAAATGTTGTTTCTAAGATAATACAATTAATATTCTTGAAGAATATATGTTAATACTTTATATAATGTTTGCAATATATTGCATCAACATGTTTTTTTGTTTAACCCTTTATTTAATAAAG
This sequence comes from Leonotis leonurus, assembly GCA_026898415.1. Taxonomy (NCBI): domain Eukaryota; kingdom Viridiplantae; phylum Streptophyta; class Magnoliopsida; order Lamiales; family Lamiaceae; genus Leonotis; species Leonotis leonurus. The sequence continues at coordinate 787,476 of JAPKLX010000079.1, read as the reverse complement.
AACGAAGAAAATTATTTCAAAAATATAGATTGAAAAACAGTTAAACATGTTTCTAATGTTTCTAGAAGAAACAATGTAAGAGACATTTACTTAAATTGTTATTGAAATAACACAATAAATATTCTTGAAGTATTTGATAATATTGAAGATTATTAAATGGAGAAGCATTATCATCTTTTATAATAACAATGAACATATTTAAATTGTCGGCTCTTGAAGAGCTCATTAATATAATATATTAAAAAAATTATCTCTCTCCAAAATTAAATGTTGCGAAAAAAATTATACTTTCAAAGACCCATATCATTATCAAATTATAGAGGTATGAGTGCTTGGGTCACCCCTTATGTAATTAGTGTGTGATATAAATAAATCATTTTTCATCTACTATTTATCTATCATCACCAAAACGTACCAAACAAACTCTAGAAAAAATAAATTCATATTCCGTCGAAAAGAATTATCTAGAGTCAATAATTGAGGATCAATTTCTAATGGTACGTTTATTATCTAATCCAGTTAAAATAATATTTCTGGCATTAAGAGGAGAATATAATATGATAAAATAATACCGTGAAAATCTTGTTGGATTTAAATGATTAAAATACACACACTAATGAATATGAACCAGAAGTTCAATATAGTCTTAACTGCCAAATGAGTGATTAAATCTTTTATAATAATTATAAATGAACCATTGACAATCGAAAATCTCTGAATGAGATCATCTCTTGTATGCTAGAAGCATAATACTAGAAACGTGAGATGTGTTATCATCGAATGAGATCATCTCCTATATGCTAGAAGCATAATACTATAAACGTGAGATATGTATTGGTGCTAAAGATCATAATCTGCGGAATACAAGTTTAATAAATCACTTCACTCCAAAAACCCCATGAAGAGGATCATCTTGAAGACAATAATCACAGTACATTTGCACGTGCACTAAATAATCATAATAATGTGATTATGAAACAACCAGATCCAAATATTATGGGAAATGAAATAAATCTGGTTTAAATTTATATTAAAATTAACTATAATTTGTCAAAATAAAGAGAGTATAATAAATATATCATAGTTGTCGAAAAAATATTCCAAAAGCTAAAGTTCATATAATAGTGCCAGAAGCACTAAATAAAGTGAAAAGAGCAATTGAGACGGAGTTAACTCGCTAAATAGACGAAAGTCATTTGTAGTACATGCACAATGGAATGTGGTCTCGGCAGGATACATGAATGTTTGTATAATCAGAAATAAATAATGTGGTCTATGTATGACACAATTGAGTGCTTGTAAAAAATGATAAATGAAATGAATTGGTTGGTGATGAATAAAGTGAGATTAACTCAATGATTTTAGCAGAAATCCTAAATTAATTACATATACGCTCCTATTGAATTAATATGTTCCGTTATTAAATAATTCTGGCAGTAATCATGGATATAAATATCCATTTAGTATAAGTCGTGACTATAATCTTGTAAAAGGTCACTAGACAAATATCTTATAAGAGTCTCTGATGGACATGATATTTCCTATAATTAGAAAAAATAAATTCGCAACATGTATTCTCTCAAATAAGATCACTATATGTTTTATTATAGTTGAAAAATCAACTAAGTGGATTCTTCCTGAAGATGTATAATAATAAAGTGTATCTTTATGTGTTTGCCAATAATTTTATTTATTTATTTTTTTTATTATTGGAACACACAAAGCGTTTGAGAATGTGAAAATCATGTCTAAAGACGGATATTTTTTGAACCGTAAGACTTAGGTAAGCCTTAGCATTATCTCGACCCGCAGATCGAGAATCTCCATGAAGGAGTGTGTTTTTACCAGACGATTTATTCGAATAAGGTTTTATAAAGAACATACTTTTGATAAATAACATTCAATTTGCCCCAATGATTGTCTCGTCACTTGAAGTGAATGGACTCAATTAAACCAAAAGAATATAACCAAATAATCTTGGACCAGAAGTTCATTGTTTGAAGTGCAAGAAGCACTAACTAATGTATCAGGCCTCATTCAAGAAAATTTGATTTTCTGGCAAAAATATATTATTTACTCCTTGAAGGAGATATTTAAATGAAATATTGAGCATATAATTGGTTATCTTTAAGATACACAAGATGTGTGTCTATATTGTTACAAAGATTGAGATTAACATTGATGTGCTATTCAGATGATAATTATTTATTTGATCCTCATATAATTTGATATTGGGTTAATATGCCATAATAGTCATTCTTCAAACAAATTAGTAAATAATAGCCATTTAAATTAAAACATATCAATTATAGTCATTTTTTCTATAAATTTACTAATTTAACCTTAATGACAATAATTAAACTATTTTAACAAACATTCATATTTCTATGCCAAAATCATTACAAAACCACTGTCACCACGTCGTTGCCGCCTCCGCCACCGCCACCATCGTCATTGTCGCTGCCGCCCCACTATCGCCGTAGTTATCATCACAATTGTTGCCCTTGTTGTTCGTAATTGCACGAATGCAAAAATTACATGAGCACGATGAGTTTTGGTTATGTTCGTGTAATAACATGACCAAGATGATAACATACTAAAAAAATTACACGAGCATGAGGAGTTTTGGCTATGTTCGTGTAATAACGCGACCAAGATGATAGCATACTAAAGAAATTACACGAGCATGACAAGTTTTGATTGTGTTCGTGTAATCACACAACCAAAATTCTAGCATAATAAGGTAATTACACGACCACGACGAGTCTTTATTATGTTCGTGTAATCACACGAAAAAAATGATAGCATACTAAACAAATTACACGAACACGACAAGTTTTGCTCGTATAATCACACGACCAATTTTTTTGTAATCACATGATTAAGCTTAAGTAAATGAAGGGTAATTTTGTAAGTATGGCAAATTTTTACCTTTTTCTTTCATGTGACTATTATTTACTTTTCTTTTTGAAAAGTGGCTATATTTGGACATGCCCCTTTGATATTTGACTGGTATTACATACTCCCTCCATCCCATTAATAAGGACTCATTTACTTTTTACACGAATACCAATAAGCACCCAATAAATGTCTACTACACAAAAACCAAGAAACAACCTATGTGTTAAACTTCACCAAATAAGGAAATGAGTCATTATTAGTGGGGCGTCCCAAAATAGAAAATTAGTCGTTATTAACAGGACGGAGGGAGTATAATATATCCCCATTATTTTCTATAATATAATATAATGTGTTGCACAAATGAGCTTCAGTAGAGCAACGCATATGTGTATACTCAATTTTCTCTCACGTTTATATTCATATATTGATAATATTGAAATTTTATAATTATATGATTATTTTATTGAGGGGGATAGATAATTTATAATCTTGAATATTAGGTCATGAAGAACATATAAATAATCCTGAAGACTAATTGGTTGTGCTTTTTTTCCCATACTAAGTTTTTCCCACGAGGTTTTCTTAGCTAAGATTTTTAACGAGGCAAATTGTGCAATACATATATATGTTTTAAGTCATGTATTATTTATCTCTTTGGAATATATTTATGACATTGAAATGTGTATATTTGGAAGATTATAATCTTCAGGGGAGGGAATATTCTGAAAGAAGTTTAAAGTTAGACATGAATGGCACGCCTTACGCCTTGAAGGCTATATCATGTTATACTCTTTTTTTCCTTACCAAGTTTTTTTTCCATTGGATTTTCTTAGTGAAAGTTTTTAATGAGGCAACAAATAATGATTATACATGTGTATGACATGTACTTTTTTCCTCGACTGTTTTTATCCCATATGGTTTTTCAACGAGGTTTTTAACGAGATATGTACATCACACAGTAATGTCCAAGGGCGAGTGTTATAAATAATAATATGTGGATATTACTTATTATATAGATTATGGTTTCTACCATTTTATTTAGTTGTATATATATATTTGGGAACCCTACTTATAAAGCGATGAGGCGTGAATAAAATACAGTTTCTCTGCGCTGCTTCTACGATTTTTTTACTTTTTCTTTTTTCTTGTTTATCGTTCTGTATAGATAACAGTGGAATCGAATAATCCAAATTACAACAAGTTCCACATTTATAAATATTCAAAATTATAGATTAATTATATATATGGTAGTATATATTAAGCATGAAAATTGGATTGACTAAATGATACATTAAACATGGTAACTATATTTTTTATCTTTATTATTTTATATTAATAAAATCTATAAAATTAAATTGAATATAATCTGCAATTTTATTATATTAATAATTTTTAAATTAAATATGTGCGATCAACATATATAAATATTATATATATATTAGGGGTCATCCGTGTTTTTAGACTCGTGACCCACTCGTTCAATAGATTAGTTCGATGATCTATCCAATTTTTTCAACATTATATGCGGATATTCGCGTGAAATATAAAATCAAATCTTAAAAATAAATTTAATATAAATAAAATATTGCAACACAAATTAAATAATAACATTGCTCAAATCCATATATTTGATCAAAATTTAAATCTACAAATCACAAGTTTTAAATTCTGAATTAATAGAAAAAAATATAAATATATGATTAATATTGGATGGAATTACGGATATTCCGCAATTATTTTCTGAATATTTCACAAATATTTCATTAATATGATTAATATTGGATGAATATATTGGTACTTGCGGATCAATTATCATCCGTAAAAAGCACTGACGATAGAGACCCTAATGATAATGAATGAATCTTATCCTCTCTACAACCATGAAAACTCAGATATTCTTTTTTTAATCTATAGAATCATTGTTTCGAACATGGATATAAATATAATTAAAATGCATTGTGAATTTGAGACTATCAGATTCAAGACTTGTGAATGATTCGTTATGCTAATTAGAAACCACCCACCTCCTCTAATTTACATGTTCCTTCTAAAATAAGGAAATCACTTTATTTCAAAATTTGGATGTATATATGATGTATGTGAGCGACTTTCAATTAAGTGACTAAATTATTTTATAAATTCTAATTATCTAAAGCTACAAGTTGTCTTGCTTAAATCTATTGGATATTTGTGCTGACAAGACACCGATAGTAATAGCAATCTTCTCTAAGTTTATGATCATATTGTGTCTGAGCAATCACGATTTGTAACCATTATTAGGCCCTTGATCCATCATAAAATTTGAGCAAATTTGGGCAAAAGAAAATCCATTACATTGATTGTCAGTTGACTTCAATGATAAATCATACATGCTTCCAGATTATTGATGTATCATGTATGTATCACAAGGTCTGAAGACTTGAGCAGAAAATCATATACCTCCGTCACACTCGACTTGACACGTTTCATTATTTTAATAAATTCAGTTGAATAAAGTGTGTCAAGTCGAGTAAGGCAGAAGGACTAAGAAGGAGATTGGTATGAAGGAATGGAGGATAGAATGGAATGAGCATTCCTAACTTCATTTCATTCCTTTGCTTGGTTCCTTCTATGATTAGAAATAGTGATTCAATTTGGAATCACCATTCCCTTAGAATTGGGATTAACCATTCATCTCAAACCCCAAGGTATTAGCCATTCCTAATCATTATATAATTATTTTTATTTTTTATTTGGACAAAAATAATTAAAATATTTGTTGATTTGTTAATTTCACTATAAACCACACTTCTCCACTACAAAACAAAATCTTAATATTTTTAATAATATTTACAAAACTATTTTAAAATAATAAAAAAAATATTAGATATATTTATTGTATAAATTATATATTTTAAACTTGTAGATATTATTTATTTATTATGAAAAGTAAATTATTTTATAATTTAAAATTTTTAATCTAATTTAGATTTTATTGCGTTATAAATTTTAATTATGATCATTAAAATTGAGTATACACGTTTTAGTAAGTGTGAGCAAAATTAACCGAATTCAAATAACCAAACTAAAATATTTCATTGGTTCAATTTTATTTTTAAATCAAATTTTAATTTGATTTGACTTGACTTGAATTTAAACAAATCAAATCAATATAATATTCAAAAACTAAATTATTTTTTAATATTAAAAAATATTTTTTTATTAAATAAAATTATATCATCATATATATTTTTATTGTTTTTTTTTATATTTTTTGTATTTTTTTAAATTTAAAATTATGTAATAAATTAAATTTAAATTACTTACTTTATTTTTATTTTATTTTTTATAGCTTTACAAAAATTAGAATTTTAAAATTCAATAAATTTGTAAAGTTTATTATCATTTGAAAATTGAAAACTATTGAAGATATATGTGGAATTTAACAACTTAAATGTTGTGATTATAATTTTAAATTTCAGATTTTTAATTTTGTTAGTACATTAGAATTATTGAATATTCGGATAAATAGAACCAAATCAAAATAAATTTGATTAGTTTGGTCCAATTAATTTTTTTGCTTAGTTGGATTTTTTTTTTCCAATCTAATTTTTTAATTTAATTTCGTTTGATTTTATGAACATCATTGAACCATATATCTGAATGTTCACTCATACATTTTAAAATTTTATACTGAAACATTTTGATTTGAATTATTTTGGTCCATAAAAAAACAAAGGAAAAATAATGAAAAAAGTAGAAAAATTCGATAATCAAAAGAACAAAAAAATACGAATAACAATCTTATATGGAATATTAAAACTATGATTTCGTATTACAATATAAATATGATTTATTCATCAGTTTATTTGTAGCGATCAATTATTATAAAAATGAATTAACAAATTGTCATTTCATTTCATACTTATTCCTTCTACACTCCAAGCATGTTCGACTTCTCATTTCCATTCAATTCTCCCCTTCATTCCATTCCACACTCCATTTCATTCCTACCTTATTTCATTTCATCCAACCAATCACCTCCTAAGAGTATTGAATTAGCCAGCCACGCGTATTAAGGCATGTTTCTTGATGATATAATAACTGCATCATTGATTTAAAACATTGTGCATAACAATAAAAGCTCAATTGGAAAATTGGGAATGATTCTGTCCGTTTCAACCAACAGGCAAGAAATACACTATTTCTCCTCTAAATGGGAGCAAAAATGAAAGATACCCTACCTTCCCTCTCATCGTCATTTCATTCCAAATATCAAAATTTTGAAATGTTACATTGGAAAGCCACATCTTTTTCATCGAAAAATAAATTATAAATTGAAAACAATCTAGTGTTGGACTATGTTGTACCTGGATTTGTAGTGCCGCCAGCAGCTTGTGCCTTAGGGCAAGATGATGAAAGATGACCTCGTTCACCACATTCGTAACATGTTCGCCTCCGTATCTTTGAATTAACAGCACTTGTCCCATTGCTGGTAGCTTGATTTTCAGCTGGTATACTAATATTATCACCGAGAAATTGATTGTATTCTGGCGTAGTCTTTAAACTGGCAGCAGTTATCTCCTTGCCACTGTCAACTTGATTCTCTGTTGAAATATATAAATTTTTAGAAGCTTCTTTACTTTCCGTTTTCCCCTAAAAGATAGAACAAGAAAAGATGTAGCATTGGACTATGTTGTACCTGGAATTGTGGGGTCAGCAGATTGTATCTTTGGGCAAGCTGATGAAAGATGACCTTTTTCTCCACATTCATAGCACGTTCGTCTCCGTATCTTTGCATTAGTAGCAGTTGTGTCACTGTTAGTAACTTGAAAACTAACATTTTCTTTGTAGACTAGATTGTTTTCTGGTGGCGTCTTTAAACTGGCAGCAGTGACCTCCCAACCAGTGGCAGTATTCACTTGATTATCTGTTTAAATGTTTAAAATTTAGAAGCCTACTTCCTTACTTTCACTTTCCACCAAAATAAGAAAACATTAAAAGAAAATAAAGTAGAGTTGGACCGTATTGTACCTGGATATGCAGGATTGGCAGCTTGTATCTTAGGGCACGCAGATGAAAGATGCCCTCGTTCACCACATTCGTAACATGTTCGCCTCCGTATCTTTGAATTAACAGCATCTTCCCCACTGCTAGGAACTTGATTTGCAACAACCATACTTACCTTTTCACTATAGACTTGATTGTCTTGGGTTGGTGTCTTAAAACTGGCAGTATTAACCTCCTTGCCATTGTCGACTTGATTATCTTTTGGCATTGGTTTCAAATTAGGAACAGTACCTTTCTTAAGTACAGGTACAGCACAGCTTACTCTAATAGGCCTCCCACGGACTACTGTTTGATCCAATTTCAATGATGCTTTCAGAGAAAGGCTATCAGCTAAATCGACATGAGCATATCCCTTGAACTCTCCTGTCTCTTTGTCTTCACCAAACCGAATAGTTTTAATAGTGCAACCAACAAGAATATTCCTCAAATCATCCTCAGTTATATCCCATGACAAATTACCGACATATATCCTATTGTAGCCTTCAGGAACTGATGGTGAAAATTTGGGCAACTTGTTATCTCTGGCTGAGTTGAAAGGCTGGATTTTAAGGAATAGACCACCCCTGGAAAATAGTAGAAATTCAAATCAAGACAAAGTGAACAGGACCCTATACCTGAAGTATTACAATATTAGAAGCTTACATGTCAGAACCATCAAGTGCCAATGCCCTTTTAGCTGCCGCATCAGTCTACACAAAAAAAAATAATAAATAAAAAACAAGAAAATAAAGAAGACCAAAAATTAGCTTCATGATGGTTAACACACCTCTCAATCAATGTGATGCAGTAACTCGATACAAAAAAATATTAGCAAAGAAAGGAAGTGACAAGGCAAAAATGCAATGATGAACACTTGCGGACGTGCTCGGAGCAATACCGGACATCATGCAAATATTATCCATATATTGACCAAAATCAATATTGTATTTGACATTAAGCATGGCAATGCTAAATCCTACCCATCCATTTTAGGAATACTTGGGACCTAGTTGAATATGCTGTCAATGGTATCAGACTGTATATTATAACAAAAAAATGGGACTTTGACAAATGAGTGTAGACTAGCATCAGATAAAGATTGTATCTCAAACAACATGACATCATACAAGAATTTGTCAATCCTTCTGAGGTATTTAAAATAAATTATGATGTGCATTCTAGGTAATAAAATTATTGAAAATACAAAATAGTAGAATAGACATAATTTTAGTTGAATATTTATATTTCTTTGGACAGGAAGAAACATCATCTGTCTACAGGACCCGTCTCCCTGGACATCAACAAATCTTTTAGATGAGAATATCCATTTTCTTGGTGAGTCGGTGACAGATAGTTTTCTTCAGCTTTGAAGACATGATAACAAAATTCCACAAAAATGAGTTCATAGTAGTCCTATAACTTTCTTTAAAGAGATGTGAGAAAGGAAGGATTATGGATAGGAAGTGAGAGATTTAATGGTAATTATTCTATCAATCTAATCCATCTCATCCACTAAACCAAACACCCCCTAAGTGAACTAGTGAAGTTACCATCACATCATTGATATATTAGGGATTCTGGATGATTGATAGATATCTTCTATACGGGCCTAGTACCAGCATATACAGCTATGGGTTTTAGAGGTTTTACAGGTATGCTTATGAGCTCTTTAAAACAAAGATTCTATTTTGAAGCTGATAAGCTCCTCAACGGGTATTTGATCATTTTCCAGAGCTTATGAGCAGTAATAACTATTAAGATGTAAGGCGAACAATAGATACTTTGGATATAGTACGATCTTGATAAGAACCTTTAAATCTTGTCATTTTATTACAAATGCCATTATTAATATCTTGAGATCAATGATACTATTATCTAAATTCTAAACACTTTAAAACCTTTTTTAAAATAAGATTTCACAACTTGCAATGTTATCAAATAGGGGCCATGGCGGGATTGTGTGACAGAACATGTCCTTGCCGCAACAGCCACAGGCCTGGAGTGGCATATTTTCATAACTTATTATAGTAACTTCCATTCCGGGCGGTTATGGCAGGTTATTTTGAAATCAGCCTGCCACAGTCAAAAAACAGGCGGGCCAACTCATGACCCGGCCCCATTGACTAACCCAAATTAGTGTTTTAAATAAAAATTTCCAGCGCGTTTTTTCATATTTTACGCTGTTCACTTCTTCCTCCCTCTTTCAACCTCCTCAATCTCACAACCCTATGCTTGGGCGCCCCATTGCACCAGCAACAAAATGAGTAGTTAGTTGGAGAGTTTAATGATAAATGTAATTGGGATTATTTCGTTTTTTATAGTGAGACTTGATAGGGTCAACTGAGTTACTGTGTATAAGGCTTCAGAGATTGGAGAGCCACAACACAAGGAAAAGAGAATTGTCACCGATCAGGACATTTGCTTGGGAAGGTTCTACTTCAAGATCAAAGGGGAAAGAGACCTTAGAGAGAGGCTTTGCAGATAAAGAATATGATGATGAAGAACATGATGATTTTGAGAATCTTGAAGAATTTGAGGAGGAGAAGAAGAGGGGTTTGCTTTCTTGAATGAGAAAGAAGAGGATAACTATGTTGGGCTTCAGAAGGATGAGAATTAGACATAAATATCTATTTATGTGTTATTGTTTATGACTTTATGTTCCAATATAGTTTAAAACTTAACATATTATGCTTTCTGGTATTTCACCAATTTATGCAATCCGAATTTCTTAATTCTTAATTTCTTATATTGTATAATATTTTATATTTAATTCACAAAAGGCCGCCATAACCCGCCGCACCATCCACACCATTCACCGTCACCCGTGTGGCGGAATTTTGGCAAACCACCATAAGCCACAATACACCACAAATAACATTGAGTCAACTTGTAATGTCAAGAAAAACTTATAAATAAACTTCGTTAAGATCATATAAGTTTAGCTTACTTCACATAATTTCAGAAAATTTGACACCAAGAGCATATTTAATAGCCAACTGAAATGTAACAATGACATAGGTGAGATAAACTAATACTCCGGATTCATGTTATCCATCATGTCTATGCAGTGCATGAACTAGATTATATATCAAGTCATAACACTCGGTTGAGGAATTCGACAGTATTATTAAACATGAGTAATCATCATCTAGCCAATCAAAGAATCTACCTTGAAAGTGATTATTGCTATCCCTCTGAACTTTCCAGTGTCAGGAAACGTCATACAATCTATGCAAGTAATGGTTCCACAACCTTCAAAGTAACTTCTAATATCATCCTCAGTGGAGTAGTATGGAATGCCTCCAACATATACTTTATAAGACATCTCTATGTTCTTCCTGCAGGACAAAGAAATCGATGTGATAAGTGAATTGTTGAGATCTATACAAACAAATGAGTAAATTTTAGAATGTAAAACAACCTTATCAAAAGTTCCCTTTCAATACCTAGAGCTTCCCAGAATAGGGACAAAGGAAAATAATTTATCATACGAAAGTTAACAAAAATCATGTTAATAGATGTAACTAGAACAAGCAAATAACATCTAGGCAAAGGCAAAGCCGCTAAAAGGATGGATAATTATGTCGAGGCTAGGTCAAGTAATCTTCTCATAGACACAGAAGAATATTGTTAGTCTATGCTCTTTTGGCAAGTGAGCTCCAACATCTTATGGGAAGTTCCATTCCCAAAACCAAGTACATGAAATATAACTAACGTAGTCCTAAGCAAATAAGCCACAAGAAGAGAGCCACATACCCCAATTCAAGCAAATTAAATATACGAGACAGAGTGTATTTACAAGCAAGTGTACAAGAAATAAAATTATACCCTCTAACAGAATAAAAGGTCAGGAATGGCATACCTATCAGTATCAATGATCATGTCAGAGACAGTTTTACTAGTTAATCCACTCTCATTCTGGTTAACTCCTTCGTCCTTGACTGCCCCATTGTCGACCTCCTCGCTTTTGTTTTTGTCTTTATTTTTCTTCTTGACTAACCACCATTGTAGTGGCCTCTTCTTCTTCTTACTCTTCTTCTTTTTCTTCAAGTTCTCCGATTCCCCAATTTCATCTCCCTTCCTTTTCTTCTCCACCACGTTCTCTGATGCCTCACTTTCATCTCTCTTCCGTTTCGTTTTCTTCATCTTCTTCTTCTCCACCTTCACAGCATCTGAGTTCATCCCATCTTGTAACTTCAGTTCCACGTTACCACTTCTTTCTCCATTATCAATAATGTCTGCATTCTCGGACAGCGTCTTTTGAATTTGTTTGACTCTTCTAGGTCTTTCTCTTTTAGATGATTTGGACCTTTGTGCTTCAAGATTCAAGATAGTCCTCAAGGAATCCGATGCTTTAGAACCAGAATCCTGGGATTTCTCAGATTTTTTGTCGGTAAAGTTATTCTGAGCTCCTGAGTATGTGATTAGTTCAGCCTTAGCAGCTCGTAGCTTCTGCTTCAGCTTCTTGTTTGATAACACCATTCTTGTATTTTCTGGTCTCTTATCTCAGCAGTCCAAACATATCTGGCACCTCCGCTGTATCCCTGCTGTATCCCTGCTGCGCCGTGGGAGAAGAGAAATGGTGTGGGGTGTGGCAGCGGGTACTTTCAGCAAGATTGAGAAGAGACTGGCGTAGAAATGGTGGAAGTGGCGGTGGGTACTTGCAGTGGAGTGGAGAGGGCGTGAGAAGAGAATGGAAGAGAGGGCCGGCGGGTATTTCCCTTAGGTTTACCGTTTCTTTCTATATGGAGTTTCTTAATTACTAACCTTTTTCACAATTTATTTTATTTTATTTTAGAAAAGGAAATGGAAAAAAGTTAATTCGTAGTGATAAATTGATTTGGATTTTTGGGCCTTATCGTTTTGGGGATCAGATTGGGCCCAAAATTATCTAAGCAAAATAGGAGTATATTATAGGATAAATGTCTCTAAGGTCCACCTGGGTGAACTTGTAGTCAAAAAAAACCACCATTTTTTCTCATTGTCAAGTAGGTCCATTCTAATACACTTTTGTTCAATTAAACCCAAAATATTGATGTGGTTTCACGTTTTTAACCTTAGTTGCAGAAAATCATCTGCGAATGAAATTTTGCATGATTCGCCGTCCATTATTCCTTTTTTTCAGAGATTTCTTCTTCTATATTTGATCGTTTGATGCTGGGTTGATTGTTACTACATTTTTCAGATTCAATTGCCTATTTTTTCTGTTCTAATTTTCGTTTTTTTGTATCGACGGTTTCATCGTCGGTTCTTCGTTGTTCTGATTTTTTCTGATTTTTCTGTTTTCATCGTCGGTTCTTCTTTGTTCTGATTTTTTGTTTCCTAATGGATTGCAGTTTCTCATTGTTGATTAAGTATAGAGAGGAGACGTTGGTTGTCAACAATTCACAAGTTTCAAGTTTCAATGATCTGATTTCCGCTGTTTTATCGAATTGGTGTGATATCAACGTTGGTTTCTTTTGTATATGTTACTGGTTTACTTTTTACTCACTGATGGTTTAGTTATCTTCAGTTGATGGTTTTTTATTGATTTATGCAGTTTTGAACTTAACTTTATTATTCTATCCAGATTATGCAAAAACCAGAATAAACTAACAAGAGAACCATCAAGATAAATTTTTGAACCATATGCACATAATTTTAAAACCATTAGATTTGTTTTTCATACGAGATGGTTTATTTTTTATATGTTACTGGTTTACTTTGTACTCACTGATGGTTTAGTTATCTTCAGTTGATGGTTGTGTGTTGATTTATGCAGTTTGAAACTTAACTTTATTATTCTATCCATATTATGCAAAAACCAGAATAAGCTAACAAGAGAACCATCAAGAGGAATTTAGGTTTCTGGTTTCTGGTTTCGCGAGGGTTTTGGCAGAGACGAGCGAGAACCATTACATCAGACATTGTGAACCATAAGAACAGAGGTAATGAACCATCAGCACATAAGTAATGAACCATCTAGTTTGAAATCCAAAACCATTACTGTTTTCATTCAGTTGTGAAATATAATCTCCAGCGATAACTGTTTTCATGGATGTATATATATCTGCCCTTGCACAATCTCCTCCTCTCCTCGCTACCGTCGACGGCGGAGGTGTTACTATCACTAGCACAGGAAGATTGGATCCTGGCGACGGCGAGGGATGGCAGAGATGAGCGATCGGAAGCGTAGATAAGGAGATACCAGAAGACGAAAATAGTGCAAGAAGCGATCCAAAATTTTTTGAGTGATCTGGGAGTCTCCATGGCTCTTCTAGAGAGTGCGGCTGAGTGAGAAAGAGAGGGGGGGGAAGAAGGAGGGGATAATTGAAGTGGAGAGGCGCGATTTATATGGGTGGTTTTTTGGTCCATCCACTTGTAATTTGGGGCCGCATGATAATAAGTTTTTTTGATGGTTTTTTTTGCCCAATATTTGGTCATAATGGACCGGCCCGTCTTTTCCCCTATATTATATGATCCTAAATTTTTTATACTCCCCTTATCGCACCTGAATTGTATTATTATAATATACTCATTAAAATATATTGGGACTTTTAAATTGGCACATAGAAAATATTTAACAAATTTTGTATATTTACTTAAAATTTTATCATATTAATAAATATAAAAAATGTTAGAAATAAACATGTATTTTTAACGAATTTGTATCTTGATTTTTAGAAAATTAATGTATTTGTATATTCATATCGTATTCTAGTCTTGAACTATTTCTCACAATTTGAAGTTTATTTAAATAGAAATGGACGTTGAAGAAAAATATTACTACCTCCGTTCACCAAGTTTCTTCCAACTTTTCCTTTTTAGTCTGTCCACCAAGTTTCTTCCCACTTTCTTTCTATTTTTGGCAATCTCTCTATTTTACTCATTCTTATTTAATGTGGGTCTCATTCTCCACTCACAATACCTTACACATCATCTAATTTTTGTGGAACCCATTATCCACTAACTACACTTTACTATCACTTTACCCTTTACCAACTAAGTCAACACATTTTATTAAAACTCATGCCGGGTTAAAGTGGGAACATTTTTTATGGACAGAGGTAGTATATAGTAAGTGCCCAGGTCTAGAGATGATTCAATTGATCTATTGTAATGACACAAAATGGTATGATCATTCATGGATTAAAGCAAATGTCAGACGCGTGTGAATAAAGTTGTAGTCAAATGCATTTAAAGCTCATCTATTTGAGCTGCCACAATCATGTCTTGGATTATGAGAGTGATGTAACATATGCATGTGAGTGGAAAACATAATTAAAGCAAATATCAGACGCATGTGATCTTTAGTTATTATCTTCAAATGTGAGTATTAATCAATTTAAGTTTTCAAGTTCATTGTCAGATAGCAACAATAATTAAGATTCTTTTATAATGCATAGAGTGAAAGTAACAAGAGATATAACATCACAATTTTTGTAGTGGGCAAAAATCGTACTCTACCAATAAGCCCAATGAAATTTGATAGGTAAGCCTAGTCAAGTCGACCTCACTGGCAAACCGCTCAATTGACTTACTATAACTAAAAGCCCATGAATACAGTTAGGCAATATAAGCCCACAAAACGGCTCAATTAGCCCAAAATATCAGTCAAAACCCTATTAGCACGGTCAACAACGACTATTACTTCCAATGACAAAAGTCGTTTGAACCAAACCGAAAATATCGCAACTAACTACGCTAGGGATGAACGGGAAGATAGGCGTGATCGGGTAAGTTAGCAAACCCTAAGGGACGAAGGCTCGCTCTATATAAAGTCGACCATACCTACTCAATCGATACTCTGACTCACGCACTTACACTTTCGGCTACTTCGCTCATTCCTTGATCCAATCGGCGCATACCGATCTTGATCGGACCAACCGAAACGACCGGTCGATTAGTATCAATATCCTCTTTTTTTTAGCATACATTATTGCTCTATATTTCACCTTATTATTGTTTTACTATCTATCATACTAATTTGACCGTCAGAGGTTCTTTGGCTGACACACCACCGGTGCTCTCCTCAAACTCTCAAGGTTGTTTTTTGATTGAGGAGGTTGTTGGTGCCCCGCAAACTTTGATTGTAGGAAATTACCCTCTACAATTTGGCGCCCACCGTAGGGCCTAACAATCAAATGACTCAGCGAGCAACGCTTCCAGAGTTCAACTGGAGCATCATGTCAGGGCAAGTTGATGGGTTTGACACTACCGTTCAACCCAATTTGGCCGAGCAGATTGTCGCTCTCACTAAACAAATGAATCAAGAGCGTGAGAACAACAGAAGCTAGAGAAACACGTCAGGCTTGGGCAAGGAATGCGAGTTGGGCGGTTGGAACTCCCGCATGGTCAAGACGTTGGTCTGGATGGGTGGGGGGGGCGGTAAGATAGTTACTGTAGCTACCTTTTTGCCCAACCTCTGGATCATTATTGCCTCAGTTCCTGACTCTGGTGTCAATATCCTTGGTCGAGTCTGCACACGTCAACCAAACTATAAGGTTAGAATCGAACATAAAAAATAAAGGAAAAGACTATGATCAAGGTGAGAGAGATAATACTGGAATCGCAACTCCCCGACAACAACGCCAATCTGACGGGGCTCAGTCATCATCACCCAGTCAAGATAAATTTATAAGTTTTCTTATCTTTTACACTAAGTTCCGCTAGGAGTAAGTATAAGGTTGACCCCACAGGAAATTGGAGTACTCTCTCTCTCTCTGTCACAATTTTTATATTTTTATAAGGACATGCCTTGAGCAGGGAAGTAACCAAGACCTAAAATAAAACAAAGAAAAGATTACAAGCAAGAGATACTTGGCTTGGGCTCAACTTGTCACATCTTGATAAACTCCTTGGACATCGGTGCAACTTGATCAACTCCTTGGTCATCGATGCAAAGATTCTCGTTGTCGGCGTATGTCATTACTTAAAGGCGAGTGTAAGATTGGGGTTTTACTCCTACCAACCAAACACACCACTCAGGCAGCCCCCTTTTTAATCGTCACGTAGCCAGCGAAGTCCCGCCCAGCACACCTTTTCATCTTAGAAGGTAAGGGTTACTCATCCCCTCAACTTCCTTGCCCAAGCTTTCGCTCAAGCTAAGCTTACTCCAGTGTACCCAAATAGGCATTAGCGGATCAACAACCATAGACACTCCAAGCTTTTTAGGTGCCCGGTCCATGACGTCTCCACCTAAATCACCACATTGATCCCTCTGACTGACATGCATGAAGTCGCTAACACTTGGAGTTTCTAGTTCGCAGTGGTAACCTCACCTGGCCCAAGGCGCCACCGCGCGCTCAACTCCAAGGGGTTGGTCAAGTTGTATAAAATCAGATTCAGTACTTTATGAACACATACATGCAACTATGTTGACCAAGTTAGACCGCACCATGATAAGTTGATTTTAGCCTAACTCGTTTTACCCAAACCAAGTATTAGAATTACCTAGAAAAAATTAAATGACAGAATAAAATGACAAAATTATATAAAATAATTAAATGACATAATGTAAAAGAAAGAATAAATAAAATGATAAAAGAGAAACTACTCGAATTAAATAGAGTACGAAAAATAATCCATGGCAGGACCAACCCTAACCAAGACAAATAAATACAAGAAAAAACATAAATTCATGCCCGAAGACTTCGTTTCTTCTTTTCTTAAACTCTCAAAACATCAATCTTGTAATACACTAAGAAAAAGAATGAAGAGTGCGAGTGGTTCGTGCAGCAGCGGCTCTCATTCACGTACTTCACATTATGCTCCCTATATCTCTCCTCTGGTTGTTGCTGCGACCAAAGCCTTATATAGAAGTTGAGTGGGCTATGGGCCAGAACCATGACATTTTGTGCAAGCTAGGGTTTCAAAGGATTTCTTTCATTGCATAAATATCTCCAAATATATTCATTCATATCATCAATGAAGTCCAAATCGTGCATATTCATTATGTAAGGAAATAAATATCTTTTTCCTTATTTTCTCGCCGTTATCAAGATCTTTCACACCTTGCCAAAGGACATGGTCAAGACATGCGTCGTATGCACCTTGCCTTCCATCTTGTCTAAACTTTCCTTTCTTCTGCTCCAAGCTTCTCCATGTGGAATAAAGTGTTCTGGACGATTCTCCTCGTCGTCTAGCTCAAGGTCTTGACTTGTGCTCTGTCTTGCTCATGATTCAACTCCTCTTGGCAGCGGCTAGGGTTTGTATGAAAAATATTATTTCCTTATTG
The DNA here is from genome assembly GCA_026898415.1 of Leonotis leonurus. Classification (NCBI taxonomy): domain Eukaryota; kingdom Viridiplantae; phylum Streptophyta; class Magnoliopsida; order Lamiales; family Lamiaceae; genus Leonotis; species Leonotis leonurus. The sequence goes on along the minus strand of JAPKLX010000079.1, from coordinate 769,331 downwards.
AGTGGATCCTTAATATCTCCAGAAGTTGACCGCCTTGATTCTTTCTTTATGTAGCTCTTGCATGGTAAAAGAAATATATTTTTCCTTAGTTGTGCTCTGCGGTTAGAATATCAGCTTCTCCCAAAATCTCGTCAAATCTTTCCTTTTTAGCTCATCGTTCGCCAAGTACTTCATCATGGGCACAAAGTGTCTCTGAATGGCTTGACCAGTGTGTTTCTCAAGAAACCTCACCCCAACTTTGAAATGTTAGGTCCAGATCTCGCACGGTACATTATCTTAAGCACAGAAGTTCCTTGCTCAAGGTGTTACTTTCCCTATAATTTGCCTCTTTCACGGAATGTGATCTGACTTGCCCAACACAAAGACACAAAGTGTGTCCTCCCAGACACAAAGACACAAAAATAAAGAAAAGAAGACTCGATCTACACTTAGACAAGCTCAAAAAGAGCACGAAAATGGGCTCGTTAGTGGATTATCGATCTAGTTTTTATCGAGCCGTGGACGTAGGGTTGTTTGACCGAACCACGTTAAATCACGTGTTCTTTATCTTTCTATATCTTAGTTTGATTATTCCACTTCTTGCATATCATAATCTTTACAAAAAAAACTTGCTAATCTACTTGAGTAAGAAAATTGGTTTCATTAACAAGAGCTATTAAGTATTAACCACCAATTTCCGCACAAAACTTTTTTTGAATTTAACTTACTCTAAATTATTCTTAATCACTGTTAATCACTCTCTCAATGCCTCATTTGTGCTTGCTTAAGTCTTTGTAAAAGAAGAATTAAGCTTACAAACCAAACTATCTTACAAGTTTAAGTGTGCTTAAGCCTTGTGTTATCAAGTTAAATCAAGAAAGGGAAGGACAGATATAGCCACTTTCATATAAGTGGGTTCTTTTTTAGCCACATTGATAAAAAAAAGTAGTTTTATATGCAAAATCAATGAAAATGACTAAAATAACCTCAAATTAAGTAATAGTATCTATTTCATCATTTTTTTTATGTTTCAAAATTTCCACCCCAAATTGACATGAAGACTCTACAACATAAAAGAATTTTTAGCATATTCAGTTTCTCATCACCATGAGTGATCGCTCTCTGTTACCCAAAACTCGACAACGTAAAACGGATTTTATATTACATCGAGCAACGGCAGAGTAGTTAGACAGACCGACGAATGAGGAAGAAGAGCAACCAACGGCTAGGGTTGTAATCGAGCCAAGTCGAGTCGAATACTAGTCAGTTCGGCTCGCCTCGTTTAATATATTAAAGTGCTCGAACTCGACTCGAGTTTTTGGCCTACTGATCGAGCTCGACTCGTTACCTAATTATTGAGTTCGAGCTCGGCTCGAGCTCGACTTGTGTATTACTCGATTTGATATTATTTTCGAGCTTAAGCTTGAACTCGACACGTTTGATATGCTTTCAAGCTCGAGCTCGACTCGTTTAATATACTTTCGAGGTCAAGCTCAAGCTCGCTCGTGAAAAGCTCAAAAATATTTAATTACTTTATATATTTTAAAGTAAATTCCAATTATTTTTATATGTGATATTTATTTTTTTGATGCGAATTCTATGTATAATATTATTATGTGAAAAATTAATAAGTTATGTTATTAGCTTGATGGTAGTGAATGAATGATTTGGTTTATTTTTACTGAATGGTCAAGGGTTCAAATCCATACATTTACTATAATTTTTTATGCATTCAACTCGATTAAGTGCTCGCGAGCTAGCTGTTTAGCCTCTTTTTGTTAGTATAAACTCGTATTTTCCGTATTTTTATTCGTATTATTTTCCCTCGTTCCGTGATGTTTTGGCCCGATTTATGTTTCATTTTATGTTTCAGGATCATTGGTCTAAACGAGCATCGAAGTTGGAAAAGAAACTAGGAAGAATCGAGAAACGATGAGAAAATGAAGACTAGTGCCGAGACACTAGTCAGCGGTCGCGTGACACGCACAGCCGCTAACTAGGCCATGTGTGCCAGCGGCTGAGCCATCCGAAGGAGCGCGGGCCAGAGCAAGTCAGCGGTCGCTGACCTGGCTCAGTGGCCGCTGACCTCGCGGACATTGCGGGGGCCGTTCCAACGAACCCTAGAGTGGCACGGAGCCACCGGGTCAGCGGCCGTTGACCTACCTCACGCTTATTTATACTCGGCGAGATTCTCATTCGATAGACATCACTTTCCACATGACTTTTGGCACGCAATTCGAGACTACTTCCGAAGCCACTTTTCAGCACCACTTTTAGACGTTTTATTTTCATAGTTTTAGCTCATCTCGACCTCGATCCGAGAGTCGAGACCTAGATAGTTCTTTGCATTGTTTTCATTTTCAAGTTAGCCAATTGCAACATTCATAGTTTCGTACTTCATTTTCAGAATTTTGTTTTGGATTCAAGACCATTTCCAGTTCTTAATTCAAGTTCGTTTTGTTTCCCTTTACTTATCTTGTTTCGTTTATCGCTTGTGTTCGTTTTATCGTTTATGCTTTCGATTTCTTATTCCGTTTTTGATTTCCAGATTTCTTTCCATACTTCTTTTGAATTCAAGTTCCAAGTTATTTCTTTTCCTAGAATAGATTTAAATTGTTTTCTTAGATTAGATTTAATTAGCTTTCTTAGATTAGATTTAAATTGCGTTTCTTATTTACGTTCTTCGCCTAGATTCAAAACTTCAAATCAAATCCTTTTTATTGCGTTCCGTTTATGAACAAAGAATCAAATTGCCCTGTTAAGTCTTTCTTGAGAATACGACTTGGGTTGGCAGTATTATTGCTAGATGACCTCGTTCTAAATTGCGAGCGACTCGAACAATTTTAGTCGAAACACTAGCTCGAGTAATCATCTCATGAACAATGAGCTCGAACATATTTGCGAACATAACGAGACGAGCATGTTTTGCTTGAACTCGACTCGATAAAATTATCGAGCTTAAAGTTTTGCTTGAACTCGACTCGTTAGTAAATGAGCCAAGCTCCGAACGATCTTTTTCGAGTCGAATCTCGAGTATCTCGCGAGTAGCTCTGTTCATTTACAGTCCTACCAACGACTGAGGAGGAGCAACGACTTGCAACAGAGGAGTAGAAGGAGGAGGAATCGGCAGTGCGAAACGAGGATGAGCGACTAACGATGCCTCCCTCTCCAATTAGTTTCTTTCTTTCTTTTATTTTTATTCTTTTTGTAGCAATACATTTGATTTATTAAAATGAGTTAAGAGATGTATGTATTATTTCATTTTTCTAGAAACATCACACTACAAACCTTTTGATTTTCTTGATTTCTCAAAATGTTGTGATTATAGTTAAAATCTTTTAATTATTTTTTTCATTTTTTCCACCAATTTGGGGTATATTTCCACATTCTACTGGAGTTTTATACTAGGTTAGCAAATACTATCAGCAACAAATTACTTTTATGTATTGAAGATCACAATTAGGGCTGGGTAAATATATCGAAAATTTGGTATACTGAGCATGTCATACCGAAAAAAAACCAAAAAGCCGTAATTAACGGTATACTGATTTTTTGGGTACGGTATCGGTATGGATTTTGCTATACCGCGGTATGCCGAACTATACCGAATTTTCGGTATATACCGAAAATTCGGTACATATGGTATGTTCGGTATATACGGTATGTACCGATATTTCGGCATATACCAAAAGTTTGGTATATCGGTATATACCGATATTTATCAAAATTTGATATATTTTTTATTTTTTAATATTAACCAAACATTAAATATAACTTTAATTCATTATATTAATAACATATAATATATTATAGTATTATTTAAGAAAAATATTATAAATTTAATATACATATATAATTTATTTTTTAATCTTTTATTCTCGATTAGAATAAATATACTAACAAATATAATAAATGTACATATTATGTAGTAGTGTTGCAAATTTAATTTACGTTTGTTAAATATACCTATAATATAATATAAGATGTAAGTATTTCATCAATACTTTTATTCTCTATCATAAATTTAGAATTAGAGTATAATATATTAATTTATGAATAAATAGTATAGTATGTTAGTTAAAACTTATATATGTATTTATTAAAGAGTATAACATATAAACTAATAAAACATGTATTGTGTAGCATAACATCTGATGACACTTAGTAGATATATTATGAAAAGATAACATAAAATATAACATGTGTATCATAAGTATTTCAAATATTATTATTCAACAAGAATCAAATTGATATATATCATAAATTTGTTAAGAGTTTAGTAGATATATTTAATTATTATTTATTAATATCTAAGTGTGTTTATTATGAAAAACTATTAAATTATTAATTAATAAAAAATAATTATAATAATTCTAAAAATAGATAACAAAATTTAAAAATAATTCCATATAAGATTAAAATATAATTTGCTAATAAATATTGTACATATATTGATAATCTATATAGTAATATTTTTTATATCAATAATCTTTGTAATATTAATATAATTCATAATACGAATAAATTTATTATAATTTATGCACTTATTTTTATGTTAATAAGTAATTATTAATATAAGATAAAATGAAATTTAAAAAAAAAAAATTTATTCATAATTTTTCGGCATAATTTTCGGTATGAAATACATTATTTTTTATATGTCGTACCGAATTTTGGCATATTGGTATACCGAAGTTCGGTACGGTATACCGAAAAATTGGTACGGTATTAGTATGAATTTTTTTGATATCAAATTTTTGGTATACCGGTATTCGGTATACCGAAACATTCGGTACGGTAACGGTATGGAAAAACAACATACCGAATATTTTCGGTATAGTGAAAAATTTTTGGTATGCCGTACCGACCCACCCCTAATCACAATTATATGTACCTAATTTACCTCAAGGTTTATCTTGTGAACAATTGTGATCACATTTATATTCATAGATTACACAACTGAACTTTGATAGTCTACAATGAATACATAGTATATAATTAAACTTGTGAGCACATTTTAACTTTAGACATTACACAATTGCACAATAATCTTTTATGACACAGATGAGTTACATGATAATTTCGTTGATCATAATCTTTTGTAACATTTTCATTCTAATTAGTAGTTTATGAATCACATTGGGTATTTTGTATTTTGTTTATATGAATTATGTAGTCATATTAGATTTTTGAAGGTTGAAGTGTGTCTTTATGATGTTACATGTGCAATATTTCATCAAATTATGCACTGTCAAATTTAATACTGTCCTATTGAAGTTGACTGTGCATTATTGGACTAAACTGTGCACTATTTAATTTGATTGTGTAGTATTAAACTCGACCATGTAGTGTTGATAAATAAGTAAATAAACTAATGTTTAAGTAATAAATTAGTTTATAAGTAAATTAATTCATACACTCATATAAAGTAAATATATTCAGAAATTAATGTATAAATTTGTCATTTTGAAGTTGATTGTGCACTATCGAACCAACTGTGCACTATTGAATTCAATTATGTATTGTTGAACTCGATTGGTTAGTAATGATATAAAGTTTCATTTAAATGCACTAGTATATTATCAATTATAGTTATATAGTAGTGTACATGCTAATCAATTTCCTAATTAATAAATAAATAATTTAGTGTTGTTACTTATGAATAATAAATAAACAAATTATCATATTTCATGAGTAAAATTGAATAATTTATTTATTGGTCAGTAATAATACAATATTTTATTTAAATGTACTAGTGTCATTATTAATTATAGTGATATGAAGTAAATGTGAATCAATTTCACTAATGAATAAATAATTGATTTAATTTCATTACTTATGAATAATAATTAAATACATAAATTAGCATATGTAATGAGTAAATATGAATAATTTAATATTTATTTGTTAGTGATGCTATAAGGTTCATTTAAATGTACCAGCACTATTATCACTTATCAATTATAGTGATATAGTGCACATGTAAATCAATTTCACTATTTAATAAATAACTAATTTAATTTTATTATTTGTGAATACTAATAAACAAAAAAAAAATTAGCATATTAATGAATAAACATGAATAGTTTTTTTATTGATTAATAATAATATAAGATTTCATTTAAATGTAATAGTACTATCATCAATTATAGTTATATAGTAGTGTACATGTGAATCCATTTCACTAATTAAAATAATTAATTTAATTTTGTTACTTATGAATAATAAATAAATTAATAATTTAGCATGTGTAATGAGTATATATGAATAATATATTTTTTGGTTAGTAATGATATAAGGTTTCATTTAAATGTATTAGTATTATTATCAATTATAGTGAAAAGGTATGCATGTGTGAATCAATTTCACTAATTAATAAATAATTAATTTTAATTTTATTACTTATAAACAAGTAATAAATTAGCATGTGTAATTAGTAAATATGAATAATATATTTATTGGTGAGTAATGATATAAGGTTTCATTTGCTTCCAAATCACAAATACGTTTGACATAGTAAATATACGCAACAAACGTACACAATCCAAATAGTGTACTTATGAGTCCATTTTACTTATTAATATGTACTTTACATAAACTTTGCATGATAATATATTGAGTTTGGTTGATTTACTTGATAGTTCAAAAATAAAATCCATTTATTAGCATAAATTGGTATAATTTCTTGAAATTAAGTAAAATGTTAATGTTATTCATTTTACATTTAAAGTACACAATTAGAGTATACAACTAATTATGATACACGACTAGGGTACACAACTAGTTAGATTATACGATTGATAATTAAATATACACAACAAATGTACACAATTCAAATTGAATAACACAATAGTTGTTTAATTAAATCATTTGGGTAAACCAACTTGTTAATATATGTTAGTGTAGAGTATGATATTTTAAGATCTAAAAAACAATTGACTAAAAATGAAGTTGGTTTTTTCACTACACATTTGATAATGGAAAGACACAAAAAAAATACTTGATTAAAAAATTAAATAATATTCAATTAATTATTAGCCACATTATGACATTGCACGCATGACGATAATGTATCACGTCGAAATCAAACTTTTAACAATCACATGCAATTCATTTAATCGACCTAATAAACATCATATTGTGTGTTGTAAAGTAAAATGTGCACTATTAAACTCGAATGTGTAAAAAAAAAAAAGCTCGAATGTGCAAACTCTAACTCAATTGTGCATCGTTATGAACACAAGTAGGTACCAAAATTGTGTATAAGTAAATCATATTTATCTTATTTATTTTATCATATTCTTCAAATTAAAAGTGAAATTACTTTTTTTAGTCACAACAAATCATTCATTTATATCAAGTTAGAGCCAACGTAGAGGTATCATAAAAAACACAATTTTATATCCCTATTTGTGTCCTACTAAGTACGCATGTACTTAGTAACTTTTTTTTTCATGATGCAGATTAAACATGATAAAACTTATATTTGAATACTAACACTAACGATCTATATTTTTAATCTTAAGATATTTTCAATTGTGTCCTAATGAATAAACAATTGTGTACTTAAGAACAATATAAAAAAATAAAATTTTGTCATATAAATTGTAATTCAAACGTTTTATTTATTACAAAATCCAAGAACTATACATAGATATTGTGAATGTGGTGAGATACTTCCAAATCATTGACGAATTTTACGATTACATTTCATTGATTTTCTTTAAGAACAATGAATATATATATATATATATATAAATATATATATATATATCTACTCGATTGACAAGCATAGCTTTGATAGCTGCTTTATCTGCCTGAAGTCGTGTAAATCAGAAATGAATTAACAAATATGAAGCAAGACCTACTCCCTCCCATCCCAGGAATAATTGAAGAGAGTTATCTCCAGTCACCAACATTGGCATAAAAAAAAGTAGAAATGGATAAATAACACATAAATCGAGGACTATGCGGATCCTCAGACATATATGAAATAGAATAAAGATGGACCAAGCTACTTATGAATGTAACCACAATTAACATCACTACGGTCGGGCTATCGAACACGGGGTCAGAAGTGAATTACGAGTCGGACCAATCTGCGAATCGAGCGAGCTCCCCTTGCATGCAATGATGTGGTGGTGAACCTCTCATTCTAATTCAGTGCTCTCTGAACCGTGCGGGAAGGTTTCCCTTCACACGGCTCACCAACTTGATCTTCCGAGGGAACCGTATGTCCGAACAGGCCTGGAAAATAAAGTCAACCTAACCGGTTACCTTTGCCACTCAAGTGGACGGCATCTGCCGTGCTTAGGCCCCTTCTTCCCTTCCAACATGAAAGAGTCCACCGTCTGCCTTAGTAGTCTCAAATAAGGCGTGCAGGCCTGCCCCTTTTTTAAGTGATTCACTACCGAAGTGAAGAAAATGATCGATTAAGAAAAGGGGGTACTACGAGCCCTCTACCCCACGCATCTAACCAGCCCGCGTGGTTCACCGGTTCCACCGACTAGACCCAACGAGTGATTCAGTCGATACAGAGGTGCGCTTGAAGTGGGGGGTGTGCTGTCCCTATTGGGCTGGGCCCTTCCCCATAAGGCCCCACAGTCGGGGCATAAGCGTCCTCTTGCTACCCATATGCAAGGCGCCGTCTTAGCCTTCCCTGAACAGGATCGCTCCCACACCTGTAGCGTTCGTGATCGGCCTCCTCAACTATGAATCGATCGAAAGGGAGAGCGGCACAGGTCCCAACCAAGGGAGTGCTTACGTCCAGTATGTCCCCCCTTATTCCCGACATGCTATGGTGCCCCAGGGTGGGTAGGAGCGGGTCGAGTCTGTAGCGCCGCGGAGCAACAGCCGCGTCTGGATTTGATCTATTTACTCGGCAATTCATCCGGTGACTTCACAGTCGCCAAAGAAGCCCCAAGAAGCATCAAACATTTCCGATGAGATCCATGGAGCAACTCTTAGATAGCAAGCACTAGCTCCCGGTGCGACTTCATAAAAAGCAATCAAAGATAAGATCGAAGAGAATGAAATGCACGTGGTGGTTATGATAGCGGTTCCTTCTGATCCTAGAAAACGTCCGAAATAATCTGCTACGGAACTACCGAGGAGGGGCAAAAATACGACAACAAAAAATCAAACAATAACGGAACGGCCTATGATTGAGTGATAGATCGATTAGCTGTGAGGAAGCCCGCCTCCCAACAAGCAACGGCCGAGCGTGTTAGCGCGAAAGCCATATAACGTTAGCTTACTAATGCGCAGCCGTTTTCTTGCTCTCCCGCGGCCGAAAGCCAGCCTTCTCCTTGCTTCTCGACCACGGCCTCCATGAAATTATACTTCACGATTGCAATACGGATGAGATCAGAAATGAGTCCTTCTCTTTCACTGCTTCGGCCTCTCAATCCAACAGAACTACTCCCTCTCTCTCTATCCAAAACAAAAAAATTTCAATCAATCCACCGGTCTTTTGTGTTTTTCGATAAGGCTCCAGATCCGGTGATAGGTTGATGTTCGATCGGCTTCCTCGTAACTTGGCCACTGTGCTCGAAACAAAGTTTCGTTTAATTCTTTTTTTTTTATCTTTCAGAGTTAGTATCCTATCAAATCTTAAAGCATCTAATATTTCTTTTTCTTTTATTGATCCAATCGGATCTATTTCCTTTTATTTTATATGAAATTGATCAAGGAAAGTATTCTGAAAAGCCTCTTTCTCTTCTTCTGAGAGAAAGATTGAATCCAGATCGGGGGTGATCTCAATACATATATGCTAACATCATTTCATTATAATACATACATCACTTGGCACTAGACTGAAAGTCAAAGAGAGAGTACTATAGGAAGCGTTACGTTCACATGCCCTTAACCCTACCCTCAGGAGAAAGGAAAGCCTATTCATCTATCAGTTCCTCTCGTTATCCTTCTTTTTTTCCTTCTCCCGAGCCGACTAATCGGTAAGTGAAAACTCTGTACCGGAAAGTTCATCTCCTACTACCCAAACTGTCTGTGTTATCGCCTTGTTAAATAATGGACATTGTGTGAATCAGCCTCAACCACAATTATTTGATCCGTACAGAGAACAATACGCTCAACCCGCACAGAATTAGAACAAAAAACCCATATATTTGGTAAGCCACGCGACCTAACGTTTTCAGCAACGAACTCTAATCCCATAGACATCCAATACAATAAGCATCCGACATTAAAGAAAGGCGTACATTTGGCTCTGCAATGCAATCACCGACCTAGGCCCCGAACGACAGAGAGTACATGACTCAGAATGCAGTTATGGTGTCCTGTAGTTAATAACCGATAAACCAGTAACTCCCTGGGGAAACGAACCAACGAACGACAACCGAGCTAACGATACTTCAAGTGATAAACGAGTGAGCTAAGACCAGCGCTTTCTTCTTCGATATAATATATATGTGTAGGAAAGGAGAAGCGTTAATACACCGAAGGCTAACTAAAGTGCTCAACTTGTTGCTTGTGGAATGTATGGAATGAAAGGACTCAATAGGGGAATGGTATCATTAATGGGGCCCCCGAGAGAAGGCCCCGTTTCTTTAGTGCCTGCTTCTAAGTTCCTCTTGTTCGGGCAAGGGTCGTAGCTCACATACTGATCATTGCGATGCCCCGTAGGGATGACAACCTAGTCCGTAAAGACAAGGAAGACAAGAGCGGATTAGACTCCTTGAATGCTTAGCTACATGGCCTTTAGCAGCTCATATCGAGTGGCCCCTCGGAAGCGTCTTCCTCAATGAAACCGGTTAGTTTGTCAACTCATATAAATATCTGTGGATTCTTTTAAAAATTGTCCTAATATGTTAATGCATATACTTTATGTTTTCTTGTTTGTTTATTAAGAGTTGTCTACTCTTTGGTGTGTTTTGTCGTGTTTTTATACGACCTTTCGAGTCTGGTTTCATAGCTTTAGGTTCATTTTATATATATTTTGGTTTGTATTTATTCCCGGTTACCACAATTGCATGTAGGTTGTTTGGTATAGAAATTGGCACGAAATGGAGTTGTAACGATGAAGCTTGAATAACATAGGATTAAATTTCATCTCGATAGGAGTCCGTAGCTGCAAACGGATCCAAAATCGAAGTTCAAATGAGAGAGAACGGGCCGAAACAAAATCGATGCGCGCAGGAGACCGCGACCAGGGTCTAGCGAGCGCCAGCTGGTCGCGTCCCTTGGCCAAGTCAGAATCTCGACCCCAGCGGCCGCTGGACCCACGGCGACCGCTCAGCGTGATTTTTGGATGTGTTTTATGCTATTTAAACCCCGTTTTTGGGCGTTCTTTTAACCCCCAACTTATATTTTCTCTCTTCCAAACCCTAGATACACTTTTATTATTTGATTTCATTGTAATTTCGCCTCAGGACGAAGGATTGAGGGGGAGTTTGACGCTCAATCCAAGCTTCTATCTTAGTAAGTTTTATTTAATTCTTATATTTGATTTTTTTTTATGGATTGAATTGTCATTCTCTACCCAAAGTTTAGAATTTCTTTAATTATTTATTGATTGTTCTTGATTCATGCTTCGTGATTTGACTTGTGCGTATTAATTGAGACGATTGGCCACCGTTTTTGATTATTTGTTTATTGGTTGAGATCGAAAGATAATTCTGATAGAGAACTAGTTAAATCATTAATAATTCCAAATCGGAGATGTAGGAATTATATTCGCTATTTATTTATGATTTTCCTATCGTGTGATTCGAATATGTAAGTTAGAATTGCGGCTTAATTATCGAATACGTAAGTTAATAATTAAGCAACTATAGGAAATTATTGATTAATTGTGAATCATTGTTCTTAATTGAGAAATTCTTCTTAGGGTAATCTAATAATTGAGTCGTGATTACTGTCTAATTAAGAATACGTAAATAATTAATTAGACTAACTATTAGGAAGCCCTATGAACGAACAATAACATGAATTTAGAAGTACAATTTAGTTGATTTTAGACTTTCTTCGCTCTAGGCCTTTAAATCTAAAATCCCACCTTTTTATTATTTTATTTATTTATTTTATTTCTTATTTTCTCATGCTTATTATTGAAAGTGAGAAAAAACTTAGTAGACATATGGTGTTGGTCCTGAAACGAGTATACTGAGTGTATGGGGGGGGGGGGGGGGGAAAACACCCGTTTATAATTTTTCAGTTAAAATCTTTTGAGTGAGCTCCTGAACTGAAGGAAGGTACTTCAGTGAGAGTTGTATACTTCAGATAGGAATCCTTCAGTCTACACTGAGTGTTTGACTGATGGACTAATATCTTAAGTGTTGTGCGGAATGTGGTGGTTTTAAATCTTACTCGTTTATCAGAAAACTTAATGCAATGTTTCTCTTTTCAGTTAATCAGTATTCAGTGAATGATAATCAAAGAATGATAAATACTGAAAGTAAATGAGAGAGAGACAGGATTTGGTTTGCGTGGTTCGGAGATAAAAACTCCTACGTCCACGAGTACTCGATGTTAGTCGAGGGTTTCCAAGTTAATGGAGATATAACAGTCTTACAGTGATCAACCACAGAGGGTTAGATATACAGTTTATCTGATCACTTCTAGCTTCGAACTTAATCTAATGCTAAGACTATTCTTCAGTTGCAATATGATCACTAAAGAACACTAGAGAATGAAATCTGAAAGCTTAAGTGTTCTAAACTGAAAGCTTGAGAGCTTGAGCTTTGAGAGCGATGATAGCGATAGCGAGTTGTAGAGAATGGGTAACCGGTAGTTGAAACTTTTGAAACAGCGGGGTATATATAGCTATCTCATAGAATTTGTCCGTTGTGAGATAGAGCTTCATTTGAATTCTTCCCGTTGGAGTCTTCGTCCTTTTTGCCATTTTTGGTGTCTGCAACAAGATTGTGTTTACCTACTGAGATTTTTGCTATAAATGGTAACACCTATAAGATAGGCTATCATTCAGTGGAAACTTCAGAATGGACTTCAGTGCAGACTTCAAATGTGATACTTCAGTTGACAATGACTTTTTCTTCTAACTTTAATTTCAAAACTTCAGGACGGACTTCAGTAGAGTAGTCCTTCAGTTTTGGAATGTCTTGAATCTTCAGTGGAGATGTCCTTCAGTGTACCTGAAAAATAGAACTCCCTAACATATGAGTTTTTAGACAAAATACTAAGATTTCAGTATTGGTCTTATTACATCTTTCAGGGGAGGTATTGATATCTGAATCAAAACACTTATAAATATTTCCCAACAGATGGAGTATTATAAAAAAAGGAATTTTATTATTAAATCTAAGTAGATGTATTTATTTTTAAATGATAGTGTATATTAATCAATATATTATTAATACTATTAAGATTTAAGCACACTTAGCACTTTCAAATCCTTTTTACTTCAATAATTTTATTAGGGAGGATGTATAAAATATAGAAATGTATAGAAACTTTTATCGCAAAAATCATAAAAAGAAAGTACTCGATCTATATACGAAATATTATTCATTTTGATCTTAATAGATGGTTTAAAAAAATAATTTGATTTAAAATATATTTTGTATAATGAAATTTAACGTATATTTATTTTATTATTATTAATTAAATTATGTGTATCATTTATATATAAAAAAAACGAATAACATTTTCGTAAACAAACTAAATGTGTAATAAATTATATCTTTGTTTTTAGAAGAAGAAAAAGGAAAACACAAATAATAATAAAGCAAAAAACGGGAATATTTGAGTTGTGGAAGCCTAAGCCTAAGCCTAAGGCCGTCGAAGCTTGAGTTGGTTGTAGTGTGCGTTTTCAGCAGTGCAGATGACTACCAGAATAGCTCCGGGCGTCGGTGCAAATCTTCTCGGCCAGCACTCCGCCGAGCGCAACCAAGACGCCACCGTCTACGTCGGCAATCTCGAATCCAAAGTACTCTTTACACTTGTTATACCTGGAAACCCCCCGCCCTCTTTTTTCCTATCAATTTGGCCTAGGGTTTAAGTTAACTGTTGTTCACTCTATGTATAGTTTGGACGGCCCCAATTTTATATATTTCCCAAGTAATCCGAGAATGTGAAGAATCTCTTGGTTGTATTTTTGCTAAGTTTATGCACCAAGTCAGTTCCAATCTGGGTTTGAACAGTTACCAAGGAACTCAAACAAGTATAGTTGAGGTCCTATTCGGTTATACATCTTTATATGCAATAAATTTTTGGTGTTTACGAAATTATAATGATTTGGGTCCTTCTTGCTCACTCGGACGGCCTAGGTTTTTTTATTGTAGACCATTGTTACTTATCTGCATACTGCATTCATTTCCATTAGACTCGGATGTTATCTCGCCTGGGTCTCGCTCAACTTAAAGAAATTTATCTTGTTGTTTTGCAATAATATAGTATTATACATTACAAACACACACATAATATTTGCCTCCCTTCCTAACCGAGGGCTAATGAGTAAGTCTCTTTTGTGGGCGCACAGTCAAGTGAAGAGTTATTATGGGAACTCTTTGTGCAAGCAGGTCCAGTTGGTACATTTCCCCCCCTTGACTGACCTTAATATGCAAACTCAAATATCTTAGTCCAATTTAGTTTCTTCTTACAAACTGTTTTGTTTATCATTGTTTGTCCTTATTGTACCAGTCAATGTGTATGTGCCAAAGGACAGGGTTACGAATGCTCATCAAGGCTATGGCTTTGTGGAGTTCAGAAGCGAAGAAGATGCTGACTATGTAACTTCTTAATTTTTACTTCAGTTGTTTATTAATACCATACTTTTCATTTCCTCATGTAAATTCTGAAGTTTTGATCATCACTTCTCTCTTGCAGGCAATCAAAGTTCTAAACATGATTAAATTGTTTGGAAAACCTATTCGAGTAAATAAGGTATGCCATATGGATCTTCATTTTGGTTCTGAATTCTGATGCACCTGACAATTTAATTTTCTCCACTGTTCTATTAAATTATGACATCTTATTCGTTTATAGAATAAGTGCTGGTTTTATATGAGCCTGATGATATGATCCTATTGGTTGTACTATGCAGGCCTCACAAGATAAGAAGAGTGTCGATGTTGGGGCTAACCTCTTTATTGGAAACCTTGATCCTGTAAGAAACTTTTTTACGTTCTCTGTCAATTTTCTGTGTTAGATAAACTCATAAAAGAATGTACTTAACTGGTCTAATGTATTAGAAGTATGTCTATTTATGGTCAACTTGTTTGAGGTTTTCTGTTAAACAACTGCTTAATGGTCATGCTACTTATCCCAATTTTTGCAGGATGTTGATGAAAAGCTTCTTTATGACACTTTCAGTGCTTTTGGTGTAATTGTTGCAAATCCAAAGGTTTTTCCTTGCTCAGTCACTTCAATTTGTCCATTTTAGTTGTTTTCGTGACTTTATTCTTATTACAAATGAGGAGTGCTAATATGGGTCTTTGAACTTTTGTATCAATCATATATATAACTTTGCATTATGTGACCATCATAGGGTAATAGTCTGTTATTCATGCATTATATATGTTCTATCTGTAGTCTTATTAGTGTGCTCACAACTCTCTCTGTATGTGAATTTGTTTCATTAATGTCTGACTATGTGTTGAGAAACTCATTATTTCTGTTTGGGATGGGTGAAATGGGGTGAATTTGGCCCATTTTCATCTGCCACCTTTCTCAGTCGCCAATTCTGACCCAGAGTGCATGCTTCTGTTCCAATCCTAGAGATGGGAGGAAGCATTAACTGAATGTTAGGTTTTCAGCTAAAAAACAGGGACAATTGCTCCGAATATTTTGTTTCGGTAAATGAATGTCTTTCCATTCATTTTATTTTTTGTTATTACCATTCCTTGATAGATAGTTTTTTTTTTGTTTGCTTGCTCATAATATTAATGTTCATACTTCTTTACTTATTTCCAGATTGAACTGTAATCTAGATGTCCTTTGTATACCTTTTGTTATTGCCATGTTTACTGAGTTATGATGAATTAAATAATCTTTATCCAAGTGCGGCTTATGAGAATGTAGTTTGGGTTTGATTTGCTGCTGGGTTTTAATTTTTGGTGCCATTTGCAGATAATGAGAGATCCAGAAACTGGGAATTCTCGAGGTTTTGGATTTATTAGCTATGATTCTTTTGAGGCTTCTGATGCTGCTATTGAGGTAGAAATTTCTATCTAATGCTACACTTGTGATATTGTTGATGAAAAATACATTATTTTCTTTCATCTGGAAAGATCTCAAACCTTTAAAATACACTTATTAGATTTTGAGTTTTGGGATCCTAAAATACGAAATGTTTTTGCTACACTTGTTTCCTTGATGAGTCGGGGGATATACACCCTATTTTGATATGTTCATCAATAGTACAGAATGATAAAAAAAACATACCACTTAGACTGCATCTTAAAAGAACCCGATCCTTGAGGGTCATCATCACGATATGGTGTCTACTTTCTCCTTGTGCGGTGCTAAACTATTAGCTTAATAAAACAATGATTTTGTGCTATCCTCCTCAAGATATTGTAGCTAAGAAAGTGATGGATTCTCTCCTGGTCCTGGAGGATGGGGCAAATGTTTTTGCCTGAATTAAATTGTTCTATATCTAATATGTTGTATCATCTGTTATGTTTGCCTGAATGTAGTACTTTGGGGAGTTTAAACAAAATGTTTTTTTGCCTTCAAAGGGATCATTTATTTGGACATCCTAATAGTCTTCTTTTGACAGACGATGAATGGCCAGTATCTCTGCAATCGTCAGATAACAGTGTCTTATGCATACAAGAAAGATACAAAAGGAGAACGCCATGGCACACCTGCAGGTAAGGGAGACTTAAGACTTTGAAGCTCCTAGTGTCTTGGTTGTGGAGGCCTACTAATCCACCTTCTAATGTTATCTCAACTAGAATAATTTTTCACCTGTACATTTCCAGTGAAGACATGTCTTTTGCATTTGGAGTAGCCCTGGAACCCAATATAATGAATCTAGATCTAGATCCATGTTCTTTACTCGTGATTATTTGTGATAAGATGCTGTGATGTGTTCATTATTTTACTGAAGTTGTTTTCCTCTATTATAAATTGTAGAAAGAGTTCTTGCTGCAAGTAATCCTACCACCCAAAGAAGCAGACCTCATACCATGTTTGCGAGTGGACCTCCAACGATACCTCAGCACAATGGTGGGGTCAATGCTCCTCCAGTGGCACCAAGGCAGTTTGCGAACGGCCCCATTCCTCCGCCTCCAGTCCCAGTACTCAATCAGCCACCTCCACAGAACATGTATCAACCTATGCAGATGCAAGCACCATCATGGCAGGGTCAGCCGCCACAACCTGGCATGCCCCCACCGATGCAGCAGTTCAGAAGCATGCCTCCACCTCCTCCACATATGGCTCCAGCTCCTATTAGACCTCCACCAGCTCCAACTGGTATGGCACCTCCACCTGGTTGGCGACCACCACCTCCACCTCAGCAGCTTGTGGGTGGACCGCATTCCATGCATCATATGTCGATGCACCCACCTCAACATATGAATATGCTCCCACCCCCACCTCCACAGTAAATTTGACACTCTTGGAGTCGCTGTAATGTCTCCAAAAGAATTGTTAATGTTCTGATCTTTTAGCATTATTGTGACTTGCTGAAGTAATGAGAAAATATATCCGTGGTCTTCTAAAGGCGAGTGCTTTTACAATTTCTTGATTGAATATCTAGAGACTCGATCATGTTTCAGGTGTTTTTAATGGAGGTCTTTGTTGTATTACACCTTGAATTTTGCAGAAATATTATCAAAACTTTTAGGGATTTATTCTGTTTGATCTGTCTGAAATTTATGTTTTGCGTCCAAGAATATTAAATACTGTCTTGTAAGTGTTGGTTTGTGAAAAGGGTTTGCACAAGACTCGGCTTTGAATCAATCTGTATCCATATAATCAGTGTGGATAATTCTAAATTGGACCGTCCTTTTGTAAGTGTTCCTCCCTTTCCCTTCTCTTCTTTTCCTGTATTTCGCAATTAAAAAGACTTGCTCATCTTTGTAACTGGTACTTGCACATAGCTGGACTGGGATGGGCTGATATTATTTTAAATAATTATACAGTAATAATATAGTAGGGGTTCATTTGGTACAATGGATAAAGGGATATAGGCAGGTTTAATCCATTGTAATCTCACATTTGGTACCTTATTTTGTTATCCATTGGGCCCGAGATTATAATCATGGCCCGAAAAATTTGCCCAAAATGAGGAAGGTTTACTAACCCCACTCAACCCCTGATATAAAATTTATTTTATTTTATATCTAGGGCATGTTTGGGAGCCAAAATAAGATATAGCATGATAAGATTAAACTTGTATGATGGATAAGGATTATTTTAATTTCATCCCTTCTTTATGATTAAAACATAGGGAGAAATGGTGATTTTGGCACAGGCCTAGTGTTTAATAGCGGGCCGACGTATTATTCACATTTGCTACCAAACACATGATTTGGTAAGATAATTTAATCTAATCATATCATATCTTGCCTACTAAATAAGGCCCTACAGTAAAAGGCGGGTTCTTACTTATTGACAAAAATACCCTCTATCTATTTCCCTTTCTTTTGGGTCAGACGAAGCATTCAAACACAGCATCAATTTCAAGCTCCTTCCACAGTGTCCGAGACGGCTTCGATTGATGCTAGATACTGCGATTCGAAAATATTGAACCTCTCATACGAAGGTAATTGTTTGTTTCTACCTTCAAGTGTATTAATTTGTCCTCCATCTCGTTGACTTACCATTGTTTCTTTGAAGGAGCCTTTGGGTGTCGATTTCTTGTGCCCGGAACAACAATATCTAACACGAGGCCATTTTCGGTTGAATTTGCTGTAAAAGCATAGAACATGTGACATCCTAACCTAATCTTTCTAATTTTATTTGGTTGACCCTAATGTATAATCTAGGGTTTATTGTTACTTTTTCTAAAATTGCGTAAGAAAGAGATGGTTCTTTAGGCCCTGAATGTATTCGAAAAGTAATTGGTCTGATTTGTTTAATTTGTGATCTGATTAAGCTTATAATCGGTTGATTTGTGTAACTTGTGATCTGATTTGCTTTTTGATTGGTCTCAAAAAAATCGTATGCAGAAATATGTATAATTGGTCTGCAAAAATAAAATTTAATTTGCTCTATACTGATTAAGCTTATAGTCAGTTGATTTGTGTAATTTGTGATATGATTTTCGGATTGGTCCAATGATTGATCCTGTTTGAGGAAGTCTGCAGTCTGCACTTCGACTATTGCTGGGTGCTTGTTCTTTCATTATGTCTTGAACTAGTAGTTTGATTTTAATCGTTTGATGATAATTGGTTATTTTTAACTTATTGCATTATGCTATTGCAACTATAGTACAATAGTAGGCTTCAGTGAGGTTTGAATGTTGGTTTGAGCAATGTTATATTTAATTTGTGAATTAAAAGATATCCATATAGAAAACGATTGTGTTTACTTGTGTATATATTTAATACTCAAAATTTTGCAATTAATTGCTGCAGCATATAATTTTATAGGCCATGAATGTAATCGAACAGAGCCTAATCGATTACATTCACAATCCAGACTTTGAATGAAAAATATAGGGTTCATCCAAGTTTTCAATTAGGCTCGTGTTTCATTCCATAGTGCATGTACTGGAGATTGAGCAAATTCATCCTAATTTTTCCTATCCCCTTATCATCATGTTAGTGCAAGCACACATCTCATATGAGGTCTATTACTATATTGTTGTTGCATTTGTTGGATTCAATAATGTTAGTTGCTAAAGTAAAAGGAGCTGTAAACAAAGACGTGTGCCTACTAGTATGTTTCTTATAACTAATAATGATAAATAATATAACATATATATTTACATGTCTCTTGTTTGTTTACATGTCTCGTGTTTTCATTACATGTCTCGTGTTTGTATTCATGTTTTTTTACTAGCATTTATGTAGATAAAATTAAGATTAAAGTTGGTTTACTTTTCATTCTTATTTGAATGTTTATGCAGCAAACTCGGAGCGTACCTATTTCTTTGGCCGTTTAGAATTTTTAATTAGGCAATCATGAGAAATAGTAGGAGAAATGTTATATAACAATTATGATAGTTGAAATTATGAACTTGTATTTACTTCATGTCTATGTGGTTATAGATTTATTGATAAATCTATTGGGCAAAAAAGGAAAGCGAAAGCGAATAAGTGATGAGACCTATTCCATGATTGAAAGGATCCCTAGCCAAGTGAAGCACTTGAATAAGTTAGTCAAAGCAAGTGATGAAAATTGTCTAATAAACTTGAGAATGGATAGAAATACATTTGGTAGACATGTAAGTGTAGAGGAACAAGTTGCCATGTTCTTAGGAATTTTGGCACACCATAAAAAAATGGTACAATAGCTTTTGATTTTTCTCGTTCTGGGCAAACCACATTTCGGTACACACATATGGTATTGAAATTAGTTTTAAAACTCCACCAAGTTTTTCTTGTAAAACCTATACCTGTGTCAGACGAATGCAACAATTCAAGATGAAAATGGTTTAAGGTAATACAATTAAATATACAATTTGATTTTGCACAAGCTAATATACAAATAAAATAAAAGAGTTGACAAATATCGTAACATTTTGTTTATATAGGGATGCTTAGGAGCTCTAGATGACACATATATTAATGTCACAGTGCCTCCTCGTGATAAGCCTAGATATAGGGCCCGAAAAGGAGAAATTTCAACAAACACTTTTGCCGTATGCGATAGAGATCTCAAATTTATCTACGTTTTGATGGGTTGGGAAGGTTCAGCCGCGGATGAGAGGGTATTACGCGATGCAGTGAACAGGGAGACGGGACTGAAGGTGCCAAGGGGTACATATGCTTTATTATTTATCTAAATACACAAATATAATCAAATTTATTAGCTTCTTATGCAATGTCATTTACATTTTAGGATTGTACTATCTTTGTGATAACGGGTATGCAAATTCCGAAAGTTTTCTAACGCCTTATAAAGGCGTTAGATACCATTTGAAGGAGTGGGGACCAGATAACGCACGACCCAAAAACGCATAAGAATTATTCAACCTAAGACACAGTAAAGCAAGAAATGTTATTGAGCGTGCTTTCGGTGTCATGAAGAAGCGATGGAGAATCTTAAAATCCGCATCTTTCTACCTGATTAAGGTTCAAATGAAGTTAATTATGGCTTGTTTCTTAGTTCATAACTTCATACGAAGTCAAATGCACGTTGATCCAATTGAACAAATGGTGGATGAGAATTACTTAGAGGAACAAAACCACGAGCATGTTGATGATTTTGTGGATATGGTTGAAGCAACTGCTGCATGGACAAATGCTAGAGACATCTTGACTCAAGAGATGTGTGATGCCTATAGCATGTCATAAGAACAAACTTTTGAATTCCTTTGTTTGTATTAAATCATCATTTATGTTTTTTAATATATTCCGTTTGTATGGATGCTACAATCATGTGTGTTGAAAAACCATTTATTAGCTTCTACAAGATTTATTCATATTTTCATGTTTTATTTTATGAACAACATAGACAAGTGAATGGAAATTAATAAGGGAGAGAGCAAATTATACCCTGATTGTGTGTGTGGAGCAGGGAAGATGAATATCTTCTCGGCCGGATTGAAAGTCGACCATCCGGGTTGAATGTACTACAAATGTCCAACGAAGATGAAACATAAAATGTCATTTATTTGGTGTGATGAATATCACACCAAATATGAAAAATGAAGTATTCCATCTTTTGTTTTAAATCGAAGTTGGAAGTCTCCAAGTGATGATGAGCACATTGTATGGTGAGTCTAGTGGAGCAAGCATAAAGACCGAACAACATGCATTATCTCGTAGATCACAATTCAAAAATGATTTGGAATTAGAAATTGCTTTAGGATTCATGGCTTTTGTTATCTTCGTGTTAGGTGTTTTATTAAGTGTAGTAATTTCATCCAACTTATAGAATGAGACTGAAGCATAATATGTACTAGACATTCCCGTAATGGTTGATTTGCTCCTTATTATGTGTATTTTGGGATTTTATATGGTGTCTTATGACTAGTACTACTTTGTATGTAAGCACTCAATGGATTTTTATGTTGTGTGATTGATCATTAGTTGTGTATTATTTTGAATGATGTTTTGTTTATTTAGGTTCATTGCAATATAGTCATCGGTTATTGTATGGTCACAAGCTGAATAGTTTGGGTTGTGTTGTCATTTCCAAATCATACTACTTTTGCTCATTTGTATCATCAAATGACAACATATCCACTACACAACATCTTGAATCACTCAATCTTCCTGTAACAATGAATCAAAGGACATAATGCATCAAATGTCAGACATGACTACACCTCCACTACCCAAACATTGAAAGTAAAATAATGCAACATAATAATGCATACAACTCCTCATTTGTTCCTTTATAAACTCCTCCATCAACTAGAGAAAACATACAAACACCTCCATATTAACTATCAAACTTTTCTTTCGCAATATTCTCAATGCAATGTCCATTCCAAATATCCCGTCTCAAGCATACTACTTTTATGAAGGTAGTTGGATTAAGGATATTGATAGGTTCTTCATTAGTATGCTTGTTATGTATAAAAAAGATATTCAATGAGAAGGTTCTGTAATCCCCGATTACGTGATGCAAAAAGTTATTGACGACGTCAACAAATTTTATGGGGTAATAGGTAAAATTACCCACTTTTATAAAATAAAAATAAAAAATACCCACTTAAAAATAAAAGATAAAAAATAGCCACTTTTTACAATAACATGATGAATTTCATCATGTGATCATGTTATTTTTACAATAACATGATGAATTTCATCATGTGATCATGTTATTCAAGTTATTTTAAATTTGAATAACATGAACACATGATCAATTTCATCATGCTATTGTAAAAAGTGGGTATTTTTTATCTTTTATTTTTAAGTGAGTATTTTTTATTTTTTACTTATCAAAATGGGTATTTTAGCATTTACCCCAAATTTTATTGCGTTGGTCTCACATGAGAAAAAATATTGGAAAAAAGAGATATGTTAATTAAACGGTATCATACGTTTAAAAAGATCCTCAGAGATCAGAGAACGTTTTGGCATCGTTATAAGAATATTGTCGAAGTCAATAACTCAGTGTGGTTAAGGCTTTTCCAAGTATTATTTTCCCACATGTGTAGTTAATTTCAATATTATTTTGTATTATATTGTATGAGATCTTTAAGTATTCTATCTAAGCCTATTTGTCGAAATGGTAAAATGTAGGAAAATGAATTTAACAAGGCTTACTACCGTTCTGGTGAACCTGAGTGGAATAATTTGGATAGACTATTTTGGGTGTCGGACGAAGACGCATTTCAAACTTTAATCCCTTATGGGGCGGACACATATCAAGAAGATGAGGATGAAGAAGTGATGTCCCCACTCAATGTTAAAGCTAGACGAGATTTATTCCCAGAGGGTCGACTAGTATTGGGGAAAAGAAGCTATCGTCAAGTAGTAGCTCAAAGGCACATGACCACAATTCTTGTGCCTCTTCTAGTCCATGGTGGAAGAAGTAATATCTCACCTATCAGTTATCCATTATTGTAGTAATATTTCCTTTTAATTTTTCGCATCTAGTATTAAATCTTGAGTTTGTATTAAATTCTAGTGTTGTATATTAAAATAATATGGTGTTAATTAAATGAAGGAGTTGTATTAAATCTACCGTTTGTGGAAAACTTCTAAAGTTATAGATTAACATGGTAATCATAATAACCACAATATCGTGCAAAATAACATATAGTGTTTTCCAGATCATTGTCATAACATGTAGTTATAGAAAAACTTGAAAATACTAGCATAAGTTAACATAATAAATCTTAAAATTAGAAAAGCAAACATAAACTACATTTACGGCTGCGGAGGTCCTGATTCTGGTGGCTGACTTATTTTTACGACAAGCATCCTTAGCAAGAGAGAATTATTTTTAGGGATGACTGACTTATTCTCTCGTGTATTTACATTTTTTGCTATGAGGTTTCTTTAGGTGTTTATACAATTTTATTATCATTTGTTCACTACTACAATATAACATAACATTGGCTTCAAAATAGAAACACAATAAAAGTACAAATACATTACATAATACACTACTAAAACATCTCACAATGTCTTTAACAACCAGTCTTCATGATAGATAATAAAATACTTGGCAGCTCGTGGAAACCACAACACAAAAGGCTACACAATAATAAATTGACTTGACTTCTTGTAAGCTTCCAAAACACATCTATATTGGCACAAAGTTCAATTGTAACTTTAAAAGATGATCTTGTAGCACATTTTTTTATTGTTCTTCAATAACCAAATAGCACAAAGTTCCCACACACTTCAAATCGATCCTCCATGCTTAAGTCTGGTATATTAGCAAGTTCTTCAAAGCTATCATCCAATGCTTTATCCATACGATCTTTATATGCAAGACTATCGACCAATGATGCCAACCTATCATCAGCTTTCCGCCCAATTTCAAGCAAGATATCACAAACTCTAGAAATTTTATCTTTACCATTGGACTTCTTACGCTTCACAGAGGAGTCCTCAGTTGACTTGCCAGCAGTGGCAGACATGCTCTCACCCACAACATCGGTGTCGTCTAAATCTTCTAAATTGACATGGTAGTCTGATTCATTGAAACCATCTCCAATAAAATTTTCAGCACAGGGGATATCATTCCACGCTTCTCCAGTATCCCCAGCCATCTCACCATTGGCCCAATCCCTCCGGAATATATCTTTCCACTCATCGTAGTACGGCCAACGCTTGTAACATATCATGCGTGCATTTGGATCAGTCTACAACGAATGTATGCATTCATTCAATAATAATAATAATGCAAGGATTATTAACAAACATTCATGTGAAAACCATACTTTCACTATATGGTCTCATGTTTCGTCTTCGCAGTCGATCTTGAAATTACCATTTACGTTAAAACCAACACCACTTCGGCTCAGAATGTTTGTGAGAGAGTAGTAATTTTTTTTCCAAGTTGAGAGCTTACTATGGATATGCGGAGATTATCTTAAATCTGTATTTGGAAAGCGTAGTTTCATTGCTTCCTCCAACCCTCCCAAATACCCAGCTCGAAAACCATTATCATTTCTCCATCCTTCAGTGATCAAAGCTTTCAATGAAGTTATCAAACACGACTCCTCAGATTATGTCCAACTTCGCCGTCCCTTATCGCTTTTATTACACTTTCGTTGTTGGGAACTAGAACCTATAAGATGAACCGACAATTTACATCCAAACATTCATGAACATACAAACAATTGGAAAGCTTAAAACACACATGACACATATAAATGCATCTTAAGGTTTTTCAAATTAAGTGTAACTACAATCATATAAATAACATGGCAGGTTGAATGATTAGAAAAACATAAGATAAAATGAACAAAATTATACATACCTTCTTGCATGGTACTCATGTTTGCAAACTTTATGTTCTTCAATCTTTTCCAATTTGAAACAATAACTGCATTCACAGGTTCCATAGTGCAAACTTTTTTCATAAGGTAATACATCATGTTGCAGAATACCTAGACGTATATCTTATTACATCATATTGCAGCAAACCCAGACATTTGTTAATTCACAATTAAACTCAGAACATCTATAGGGAGAATTACGCCCACAAATTCATGTAATTTAAAACCAGACTTATATTAATTCACATAAACTCATTCGTGCAAAAAACATACAAAATCAAGTAATTTCATGTGAAACTCATACTATCTATACATATATACGGGGCACAAAAAGACACCGTTCGTACTCGACGGAGCAAGATTAATGGTTTTGATTGTGGGAAAATGAAATAGAACACAATGAATAACTTACAATCAGAACAGGATTTTAGGTCGAATTTATTCTCCGGCCACAATGAAAATAACCATCTCCTCCGCTGCAAACCTAACACCTCAGTTAGGTTCAAGAAGTAAAAGCAACCAATAATGTCTTTTTTTTCATGAATAAGACAACTTGCATAAAGGTAATGACAATTTCTATAAATATTAGAAATGTGTAAGGGCAAAATAATAATTTCCCAACTTAAACTTGGGTAGAATCCTTTCTACCAAATGAAGGTTTAATTTTATTTCAATCCTCATCCTATCTACCAAACACATGAGTATATTAAAATTAACATCTCATTTTCCAACACATCATATTATTTTATTCTATCCCCTCATATCTTATGTTATGTACCAAAGAGACCATAGGAGTAATAATAATAAGAAAGGAGAAACCAAATGGGAAGAAAGAGAAAATTGGACGAGGTAATCAAAATCTCGTAGCAGTCTATTTGTATTTATACCAAATTCCACATTGCAACTATTGTATAAGTGTACTTGTGTAATATTTGGTTGGTGTGGTGGTGTAACAGTAAATAAAAAAAAATCAGAATAATGAACATATCAATTTACGATTTTATTTTTAATTTTATTTTTCTCAAGGGGCCATCTTCCATCAAATTAAAATTAATATACGATCTCTGTGTTATTTTGATGTGTCTAAATAAAATGATAACGTTTCACAATGACATGTTTGATCTATACCCGCTTCAAATTAATCAGAAAAGATTGACATTAAAAATTAATTCTTTTTTTAAAGTAGATATGTTAATTTTTGATGTAATTTAATCCACATTTCCTTTTGATTTAGATGAAAGTAATTAATAAAAAAAAACAGGAATTATGTTCTTAATAAACACATAAAAAAATAGAAAACACCCTATTGTCCTTAATCATGCGTATTAACATTAATATGCGATATGAAGCATAGGGCAAGTGAGACTTTATTTTGTGATTCCATCTCACTTTTTGTTTCATCTTTTATTACTTCACTATCTCTATTACATTAAACACAACAATATTGCAACGAATTTCATGAATTTTTGAGCTACCAAAACTCTAGTTAGCAATTAAACTGTTTATATATTCCATGAATTTAATGAATTTTTCGTTCTTTGTGTTTTCATAATTATACTTTGATACATCGAGTCTTATTCCACAACCACAACAATCAAAACTGGATTAAAACTATAATACCCAACTAAATATATCCTTTTATATTCAAATTTAATTTGCAAATTTTGGTTCAGATTCTTAATTAAAAAAATTCTTAAAATCTGAAAATATTGGTTCACATTCCTTCATTTTTTAGAAATACACAGAGGAGTGCTCATGTTATTCATTCATTCATGATTATTTTTTTCTTTCAAATGACATGGATTAATTTGAATTGCATGAAGGGAGGCTTCGTCTAGACGCCATGGCCAATTTTGTTTAGCTTAATCAACACCGTTACAACATGTTGCACTACCTATGTTCGGATAGCCACCAAAACCTTGAGAAGTTGGATAAAGGATTTGAGATTTTTAAGCAAATTGAGAAGGGAATTTTAACTACAATAGAATGTATAAAGGAGAAGAAGGGGTCTTTTGTGTAAGAATAGGTGAGGGAAAGGAATATAATTATAGGTATGAGTATATCTTCTTCTTTTTTAAATGGAATTCTTTTTTATATCTTTGTGATATGAAAGTAATTAATTTAAACCATTAATCCATATATATATAATTAGCATGTAATTGTGTTAGCAAGTGAGACGACACTTATGTTATATCCAAAGAGGCAAATAATCCTAATCAACAAAGAGGTGCAGTGGCGGAAATGGTTGTTATATTAACAACGCCACTCCACTCCAGCCTCCTTAATTAATTTCTTGAATTTCAAGTAAAAAATGAGTGAAATAGAAAACCCAAAATTCCTTGCATATTATATTACTCCAATTAGTTAGAAGGCTCTATGTAATGTAATGTAATCTAATATGAAAAAGATCTTCTAATCATCATCATCCATCTCTGCCATATAACATCCCATAGCAAGAAGATGACCACGCCATAGATGCACATATCCAACCATATCGCCATTCCTAGCCCTCCTCCTCCTCCTCCTATCGCCCAACCTTAGCAGCTTTATTAATTAGAGTGACTCTCCACTATCATTTAAACCCATCACTGTCAGGACCGCACTCTACTAAGGATAGTAGAATCCGGGAAACCGTGACTAAGGGAGGAATTTGAGAAACGGGAATAGAATGGGGAAATGAAATCAAGATGAATTGAACGACATTCACATAACTTAGCTTAATAGTTCATTGTACGTAATTGACATAGGAATAACTTGAGACATAAGCTCATACATAACCATGAATATTAAAGAAGACTGAAGTCTTAAGTCTATTACATAGAGATCTCAACTAGCAGCGGAAAACTATTCGGATCGATGAAAGTTCTACATGTATGAGGACATGTAAAACCTCCAAGAGTCAACTACTAAGAAACTGACAAAAGCATGACATAGCACCCCCTCCTTCATTGTTCCTTAACCTGCATGTTTAGAAATACATGCAAGGCTGAGTACAAAAGTACTCAGTAGACGTGTGCCGAAATCGCACTCATACAATTATAACTGTCAAGCCGTTATAAGTGAAACATAGGGATTTTGTCTCTAAAGCACCTATGTTCACCAAAATCATTTCTCGTGAAAATCATTTCTCGTGAAAATCATATGTTCGACTGCAGTCTAAATTCTTTTCTAATCAGCCATATCTGAAATTCTATGTGCCGGGGAGGTGGCCACCTCACACGGACATTGGACCGGCCAACCCGCTAAGATGACTCACGGTCCGTTTCTCAAACATAAATCGAAATATTTATGACAAGACAGTGCTTTGAAAAATATCTAATTGCATTCTAAAGTCATGCACACATATTTTATAGAGTAAGAAAGCCTACTTGGATAGTATTGATTGGTGTTGGCTTCGATCTTGGAGTGCGGATCTGACCTCTTGTCGAAACCTTTAAATAAATCTTAGTGAGATACAACCTCTGAGTGTATCTAATATTCTTTAAGTGTAAGGAAATATTATCCTTTACTATTTTGAGAATTATCCTTGGATGTTTACTCGACTACTTTTCGGAGCAGCTCCCAACTTACACTATGGTAGAGGAGGTGCCGTGAGTATTGAATTTATTGTCTAGAGACGTTGATTTCTCAAATCAACTATGTTTTCTAAAATTCTAATTTCATTTATTACATCCAAGTAATAATTATTGAGTAATAATAAATAAATAAATTTCTAATAGAGTATTGTGATCCTTAATTTAAAATATTTATATAAATTCCTATAGGTTGAAATAACCTAATTAATATATCTTAAGTATGATTTATAATATAAATCAATTATTAAGATTAAATTAATTATAAATTAATTCTCCAAATTAGTTAATATATTTTTTTTGTCTTTTGGATTTAATCCAATAAATTCTTGATCTAATAGAATTATTAATTAATCCACTAGATAATCTCATTGGCTCAATCCTTAATAAATTTAAGTTAGCCCATTCCAAATCTATTTCGGCCCGTTAGCATTTTGTCTTGGTCTAGTAATTGTTTATATTCTTAGCCTAACTATTAATTCAGACCCGGCCCAGTACTTATTAATTTCTAGGCTCAGTTATAATTTAAATCATTGGCCCAGTAATAATAAAATCCTTAGCCCAACTATTATACCCAACCCAGCCCATAACCCGGCCCGTACCGGTTTAGATTTCTAGACACTTCTATCTATTCCTAAACCTAGTAGTTTCTTTCTTCCTCAACACTAGACCCAAGTTCTCTCTAGCCATTTTCTTCCTCCCTCTTGTTACTCCAATTGATTTTATCCCTCATTTTTTTTTCTTCGCCACACACATTGCCGACGTTCATCTCTCTTCCCCGGTGGTCAGCTTCTCTCCCCCGTGGTCTCTCTCTCCCTCTCGGTCTGCTTCGTCGCCCCTGCAGCCGCGCATCCGAGCGCTCGGTGCTCTTTGTCCTCCATGGCGCTCGATGGCTCTCTCTCGGCGTCGTGAAACCAGCAACGGAGCAGCCTCCAGAGGATTCTTCTGAACTGAATCGGGCAGTGACTTCCTCCCCCCAGAGCTTCTTGCCACTGTGCCGCACTCCTCCTTTCCTTCCGGCCGCAAAGGCATCAGGCGGTTGGCCTCCCGTTTTACCCGCCGTCATCGCCGCCTCGTGTTCTCTTCACAGGTAAGGTTTCTCTCTTTATCTCTCTCTCCCTATTTCCTTCTATCTCTACAGCTTCCTCCTTCTTACTTGATTTCAATATTTCATCTTTGCTACCATGCATGTGTGAATTTCCTTTTAAAGTGTTGGTTTGATTATATTCTTGGGTATATATGCCCAAACCAAGGACCTCTTTACAGATTTCAGTTTATAGTCTTCTTTTCTAAAGCATGTCTTGGTTTTGGTTGATTAAGTGTTCTAGGACAACTTCAAGTTCAAGAATTAGGAATGTATTGTGTTCGATCGTCAATTTTTAGAGTGTTTTTACAATGATAAAATAAAGAACAAGATGAACACAGGATTACGTGGTTCGATCGTTAATTAGATCTACGTCCACGGAGAAAGAAGAGCCTTTGTGTTGATATTGAGTTTTTGAGAGTTACAATCAAGAAATCCGTCCCTAATCTAGCTTTAGAGACTATATTTATAGGTAACTAGTGGCAGTTATAGCAGATCCGAGATTGTGAGGCGCTAAATCCGGGATCGTGGGATGGGCTGAGCTTCTAGGCTCTTGGGCTGGGCTGCTCTTGGGCCGAGCTGTTGGTCTCTTGGGCTGAGCTGCTCTTGGGCCGAGCTGCTTTTGGGCCGGGGTCCGGTTACTTTTGAGCCTTTAGTTTATATGTGGTCTGTTAGTGGGGCTACATCCTATCACATCCCCCCCCAAAAGAAGATCATCGACGAAGTGAAGATCTTTGACGAGGTTGATGTTATTGCCGAAGTGAAGATCTTGACGAAGTGAGGATCTAGTTGCCAACGAAGTCGAGGTGGTAATTTTGTTGGAGTTGTGGAAGACAGCTGTTTGTGAAAGCCACGTGGGACACGCGTCGACTGCTTAGTGGTGCATACGAAGAGGCGAGATTTTGAAAAAGGCGGTTGGAGAAAGGCGGAAATGTTGCCTTTAAAAGCTTCTTTTGCCCGCTCATAAACACTTTCTGCCATTTCTTAATCCCTAGCTCTAGCTTTTCTGCAAAAAAAATCTTTCAAAAAGCTCTTCTGCCTTTTCGCTGCCGTTGTATCTCCGTTTCAGCACTTAGTCGGAATTTTTACAAGTAAGTTCTTCTTTTTCTTCATGGCTTCATCTTCGTCTCGTTCTCCTATTGATGTAGATATGGAGAACAAAGAGGTTTCTCCCTCGCCGTCTAGGATTTTTCCGGCGAGGGTTACGGTGAGGGTTTTCACCCGAGCTGCTATTCCTCCTGGCCTCGAGGTGATAGAATTTCCACCCTTGGTTGGGTCAGACGCTGCCTTGGAGTATGCCTCTAGCATGAGCGAATCTCATATGTTGAATCTGGCTCGAAATTTTTTGTTTCCAGAGTCGGTAGAGATGGTTTTACCTCGGGTTGAGGATAGGGGTAGTTCGCCGCCCGTAGGTTTTTTTACAGTTTACGAAGACTACCTTCACTTCGGTCTTCGTTTTCCTTTACACCGCATTTTTGTTGAGTTCTTAGAAATATTCAAGCTTCCTCTAGGCCAGTTAGCGCCGCCCTCTATTAAGCAAGTTATAGGGTTTTGTATGGAGGTCGGTCGCCGAGGTGGCTTAATGTCGATAGAGTCGCTGCGTAGGTTTTTCCGAGCTAAGCGCGGGCCTACGGGGTGGGTTTATTTATCCCCTGTTAATAAATTTAAGTTAGAAACCCTGTCAAAGGTGACGAACTGGCAGAAGAAGTTCTTCTTCTGCCGGGCTGAGGGGGTGCCTTTGAATGCTTGGTCGAAGGCCAAGTTTGGGCCCCAGGTCACTGAGGATCCCGTCGGCGAGGTCGAAGTGAGCTTGATGGACCTCGGCTCCATTAAAAGGGATTACGCCGAGGCCTAGCTGTCGAGGTATGGGCTGAGCCCATACGGCGCTTCCGCCGACGTGGATTCGGGTGAGGTCTCGCTCTGTGCTGTGTGATGGTATTTAGCCGAGGTAGATTCTAATGTTCTTTCCTTTTGTTTGTAGTGAACCCTGAAGCTCTTGAAGCAGTGTTGAAGAGGAAGAAGAAGAGGGCGAGGACCTCTTCGGCTGCGGAGGAGACGCCGCGCCGCGCGTCGGTGGAGAAGACTGCTGCCGACCTGCCTCCGCCTATAATTAATCTGTCTTCATCTCGGAAGGAGGCAGGAGGGAGCTCGGGGGCTCAGACCTCCGAGCTAGATGCGCCTCTCAGGATGTCATTTCCCAAGGTGAGTGTAGACTTACGTTTCCTTCCCTTTCTTTTCTTTTCCTTTCTTGCTTTGTATGCTGATATATCGAGTGCAGGAGGCGGATATGGCGATGGGCGGGCTGAAGGCCCTGGCGAACTTCGTCGCTGGCGGGGTCGAACAGTTCCGGAGTCTGTCCGCCGAGCTCGAGGCGGCGGATCAGGAGGCCAAGGCTCTCGCCGTTGCAGAGGATGCAGAGAGAAAGGCGGCCGAGCTGGAGGCCGAAGTGGTTGGTCTGAGGGCCGATCTGGCTGGGGAGCGGGAGAAGGTGGCCCTTGCTGCTGCCGAGCAAGGCGGAGTGCTTCGGGCCTTCGCCGAGCGGATATTCCGCTCCAAGCACTTCGGTGGTGCGGTCACTCAGCTAGTGGGCGCCATGAGTACTTCGATCACCTCGGTAGCAATCGACCTTATTGCCCAGGATTACCCAGACCTTGACAAAGCTAAGTATGGGTATGAGGCGGTGTCGGAGGACGAGATGCTGCGGGAGTATGCCGAAGTGCTTGTGGAGTGCACTGCGACGGTGCCGGTGGTGGAGAGGCTGGCTTGGCATAAGTCTCTGTTGTTGGAGAGGGCAGTTCGCCATTGCCCAGTCGACAGGGATGAAAAGCTAGAAGCTGTCATTGCCGAGCTAGCAAGGGATGCTGCTGCCGAAGGAGGTCGGGAGAGTGGAGGCGCCGAAGAGGTTGGTCCGGGAGCTTAGTAGTTTTTAGTTTTTTTTTTTTAGCTTTGTACTTCATCGTCGTTAGGGCGGCGCTTTTCTGCAACGTATATAAAATACATTTTATTGAATTGTGCCTTCTTTTGCTTTTGTAGCCTGCTCTTAATTTTTACAACACTTCTCATTATGACCAAGAAATTTCTGCACTTCGTCGGGCTGTTGAGGCGACTGAGGTTGAAGCTTCGTGTTGGAAAAGCCGAGCTAATAACGTCGAGATTGAGGCTGACGCGAAGCTTCGAGTAGCGCAGGAAAAGCTCGATGAAGAGCATGCTAGATTTCTGGAGCTTGATGACAAGTTCAAGCAGACTACGGAGGATATCCAAACTTTCAAAGCCATGGTGGAGGAGCATACGGAGTACGAGGACTTCATCCATAAGAGCGGGCGACTGACCATTTACAAGGTCCAGACGCAGATCAAGGAAGTTCACGCTCGGATGAGGAAGTACCTCGAGAAGTACGACGAGGATTCCTGGCAAGTTCGTGAACAAGAAGACGGACTTCTCAAGCTGGGGTCCATGTATAAGACCGTTCTGAATAGGAACCCGAAGTTGAAGAGGTGGGTGCAGTCTAAGAATGCCTCGCTAGATTCGACTTCGCAGGACTTTTTGGAAGGCAACCTAGCAGGTGTGCACCCCCCAGTGCGGCCTTAACCCGGGATCAAACTCAAGCCATAATGTCTCGAGGTGGTGGCCGACGTGCTTTGAGAGGCCGAGGTAGAGCTGCTCCTCCAGGTCGGGGCCGAGGGCGGGGCTTCGGCCGAGGTCAAGGGATGGCTTTTTTGGACTCAGTCCTCAGTCAGGGTGTTAGTTCGAGCTCGGGTCCGGGCTTTGTAGAGAAGTACCTTAGTTTTAGTAAACCTTCGGGCTCGGACCCTCCACCTTGATGTAATATTTTGTTCAAGTGAAATAAAGTTTCATTTTTATTGCATCATTACTTTTCTAAAGCTTTTCTCGATTGTATGATCAAGTTTGCTTCAAGGTTATTTGTAATGGCGAACTTTAACTCGTAGTTACTTCGTCTAATGCCGAAGTTAAATTTTTAAGTAGCTACTTCGTCTTAAGACGAGGTTGAGGCTTTCAAGAGGCTACTTCGTCTAAAGATGAAGTTAAAGCCTTAAATAGCCACTTCGTCTGAAGACGAAGTTTGGGCTTTTAAATAGCCACTTCATTTAAGGACGAAGTTTAGGCTTTTAGATAGCCACTTCGTTTAAGGACGAAGTTTAGGCTTTACACAACCACTTCGTTTGACGAAGTTAAGGCTTTAAATTCCTTGTTTGTCGAATTTATCGATAGGAGTGGTCTCCTTTACGCGCGTTTAGATTTAATTTAAATCGACTCTAAAATGCATAAATGGGAAGAACATATAAATGCAAATGTTTAACATGAAAAAGGAAAATCTAAACAGACTGCTTCTCTTCACTTATAGATAGTATCTCTTCAAGTGAGAACTGTGCCAAGTTCGGGGTACTGGTTCACCGGATAAATGGGCGAGCTTGTACGACCCTTTTCCGAGGACTTCTTGAATTTGGTATGGTCCTTCCCAAGTGGCTTCCAACTTGCCGAGCTTCTCGGCCTTGCTGACCTCGTTGTTTCTAAGTACGAGGTTGCCGACTTGGAATTGCCGATGTTTCACTCGGTTATTATAATACCGAGCTACTTGCTGTTTATACCGAGCTTCTTGTATAAATGCTTGTTCCCGCTTTTCTTCTAGCAAATCCAAGTTGGTTCGAAGTCTATCTTCGTTATCTTGGGTAGCGAAGTTAAGCGTTCGAGGACTCGGTAAACCGATCTCGACTGGAATCACTGCTTCGGTTCCATAGACCAAACTATATGGTGTTTCACCATGCGATGTCCGAGGAGTAGTTCGGTAGGACCATAGGACTTGGGGTAAGTTCTCCGCCCAATCTCCCTTAGCCTTGTCGAGGTGGGTTTTTAATCCTTTAACTATCGTCCGATTCGTGACTTCAGTTTGGCCATTCGCTTGAGGGTGAGCCACCGAAGTGAAATTTTGTTGGATATTGAGCTCGTCGCACCATTCTCTGAATGTCTTGTCCGTGAATTGGGTTCCATTATCTGAGACGAGGACATGAGGTATGCCGAAGCGATAAACTATGTTTTTCCAAACAAAGTTTAGGGCATTTTTGCTCGTAATCCTTGCTAAAGGTTCGGCTTCTACCCACTTCGTGAAGTAGTCAATGGCTACTATAAGGAACCGCAGCTGGCCAGGAGCTTGCTCGAACGGACCGACGATGTCTATTCCCCATTGCATAAACGGCCAAGGACTTTGTATGCTAGTTAGTTCGGTTTGCGGCCTTCTTTGTACTACTGCATGGAGTTGGCACTTCGGGCATTTTTTTACCACGTCAATTGCATCTTGAAACATAGTTGGCCAGTAATATCCCCATCTCATGACCTTTTTGGTTAAAGAACGAGCTCCGATGTGGCTACCACAAGATCCTTCATGTACTTCGCGTAGTACATAGTTGGCTTGGTTGGATCCCACACATCTTAGAAGAGGTTGAAGGTACGATTTTCTGTACAGTATTCCTTGATCTGGGATATACTTAGCGGATTTGCCTTGGAGCTTCCTAGCTTCGACCTTATCAGGAGGGAGTTCGCCTTTTTCTAAGTAATTACGAAGTGGCGTCATCCAGCTCGGTTCATCATCAGTTACCATACTCACTTCGGCTTCTTCTATACTTCGAGTTTGTACTTCTTCCACAGGAGAGGTCATAGACGATGATGCTAGTTTGCTCAGTGCATCAGCTCGGTCATTGTCACCTCTCGGGATTCGTATCAACTCGAAGTACTCAAAACCTTCTTGTAAGGTTTTGACCTTGTGGAGGTATTTCTTCATCCGTTCGTCTCTGGCCTCGTATCCTCCTAACACGTGACTTACTATAACTTGGGAGTCACTGTGGATTTGGATAGCTCGTAGTCGAAGAGATTGTGCGAGACGAAGTCCGGCGATTAAGGCTTCGTATTCCACTTCGTTATTTGTTGTTGAGAAGTTAAACCGAAGAGCGTAAGTTGTTTCTTTCCCTTCCGGACTGATGAGTAAGATTCCGGCTCCACTTCCCTTATAGCCTGATGCTCCGTCCACATAGATTTTCCAACAATCTATTGGAGGTGACTTTGGTGTTTCCTCTTGGGTGTTATTTTTGATAGGTTCAGTGGGCTTCGGAGGTTCCGCGAATACTGCTTCTACTAGGAAGTCCGCCAGTGCTTGTCCTTTGATGGCTTGACGAGGTGCAAATGAGATCGTGTGTTCGCCGAGCTCTACCGCCCACTTGGCTATTCGTCCTGAAGCTTCGGGCTTTGTGAGTACTTGCCGGAGTGGGAGGTCGGTTAAGACTTGTATTGGATGAGCGTGGAAATATGGTCGAAGTCTTCTTGCGGCGTTCACTAGAGCGAGCGTGATCTTCTCCAGGGGTTGGTACCTCGTTTCTGGTCCTTTTAGTACTCGGCTTATGAAGTAGACAGGTAATTGCCGAGGTCCTTCTCGTACTAGGACTGCGCTTATTGATTCGTCCGAGGTGGCGAGGTATAAAGAGAGAACCTCGCCTTCCTTTGGGACGGATAAAGTAGGTAGATTTGCGAGGTACTTCTTTAAGTTTTCGAAGGCCAACTTGTGCTCGTCGTTCCACTCAAAGTTTGGAGCCTTCTTTAGAATTTTGAAAAACGGGAGTTGTTTCTCGGCGGCTTTAGAAAGGAAACGACTTAGTGCAGC
The DNA here is from genome assembly GCA_026898415.1 of Leonotis leonurus. NCBI lineage: Eukaryota > Viridiplantae > Streptophyta > Magnoliopsida > Lamiales > Lamiaceae > Leonotis > Leonotis leonurus. The sequence goes on along the minus strand of JAPKLX010000079.1, from coordinate 732,525 downwards.
TAGGCAGCCCGTCAGTCTGTGCACGTCGTGAATGGACTTCGGTACTTGCATTTCCTGGACAACTTTGACTTTTGCTGGGTTGGCTTTTAGCCCTTCGCGAGAGACCCAACACCCTAGATACTTTCCACATTGGACCAGGAAAGTACATTTTCCTGGGTTTAACTTCAGGTTCATTTCGCGGAGAAGGGTGAAGACGACCTGGAGGTCGTTTAGACAAGTGTCTACTTCTTTACTTTTGACGACTATGTCGTCGACATATACTTCGACAATCTGACCGATGTGAAGTTCAAATATCTTGTCGACCATCCTTTGGTATGTGGCTCCAGCATTTTTGAGTCCAAAGGGTATTTTCTTATACGCAAGAATGCTGAAGTCCGTGACGAAGGCTGTCTTCAGAGCGTCTTCGGTGCTCATAAGGACTTGATGATACCCCTTGTATAGGTCTAAGAAACTGAACACCTTGTGACCAACAAGGGCTTCAACCTTCTTGTCGATGTTGGGGAGAGGATAGCAGTCCTTGGGGCAGTGTTTATTGAGGTCGGTATAATTGACACACATTCGCCACCCTCCTCCTTGTTTCTTGACCATCACAGGGTTGGCCAGCCACGTCGGGTATTTTACTTCGAACAGGATGTCGGCTTTTTGTAGCTGGTGTACTTCGTCATGGATCACCTGATTTCTCTCGGCTGCAAAGGCACGTTGCTTCTGCCGAACTGGTTTCACCTCGGGATCAATGTTCAGGTGATGAGTCATGACGCTCGGTAATACTCTAGTCATGTCTAAGGATGACCAGGCGAAGATATCTCTGAACTTCCGAAGTAACCGAACAACTCGACTTCGGAGTTCGCTTCCTCCGACAAACCCTACTTTGACGACCTTAGACAGGTCGTTTTCGTACAACACAACGTCTTCGATCGGCTCCCCTGATGATGGTGACGTCGACTCCATCACCTCGGGATTCTGTAACTGCTATGCTTGGGGATATTGCATCCCAGAACCTCGGAGTGCGACCTGCATGCATTCCTTGGCTTGCACTTGGTTTCCCCTGAGTGTGATCACCCCGTTCTTAGATGGGATTTTGATTGTTAAGTGGTAGGCCGAGCAGATCGCCTTCGTTGCTAATAGCCAATCTCTCCCTAAGATGATGTTATAGGGGGAGTTAGCTTTAATAACGAAGAAGGAGATTATCATTGTAGAAGATAACGGGCTTCTCCCAACAGTCACGGGGAGTGAAATGATACCCTCCGTCGTGGTCTCTTGTTGTGTGAAGTTTCTTAGCGGGACGGGTGCCGACCTTAAACGTGCTTCTTCGATGTCAAGTTTATCGAAGCAGTTTTTGAAGATCACGCTTACCGAAGCTCCGCTGTCAATGAACACTCGGTGAACCAGTTTATTGGCTACCGCGGCTTCTATGATGGTAGCGTCTTGATGAGGTATGGCATGGGGGACTGGGTCGTCGCTAGAAAAGGTGACGACCTCATCCTTTTTGAACCTTTTTTGTGAAGGTTCCTCCTTCTGTTGACTTCGGGCCTCGGCTTTTAACGAAGACTTCGTTGTGCCTTGAGGTAGCCCGGTAATGGCAGCAATGACTCCGTCATATTGAGGCTGGTCTTCGTCTTCGTCCTCGTCATCATGCCTTGGCTTCTTGTCTTGGTGGGGGTAGCAGTTTCCCCCTCCTCTATTCTTACTTCTCTTGCCTTTTCCTTGAGGTCGAGTGTCTTGTTGGCTACGACCTCGGTATTTACCCAGGGTACCATCATGTACCAGGTGTTCTATATCCGAGGTGAGATTTCAGCAGTCCTCGGTGTCATGACCATAGTCATTGTGGAATTTACAATACTTGTCTTTGCACCGTCGCTTTGATCCACCTCGGGACAAAGGTGGCGGCTTCTGGAATAAGTTCGCATGAAGCTCGTATATTTCAGCTCGGGGCTTTGTTAGCGGAGTGAGCTGATCTCGATTTTGATGAGGTCGAGGTCCAAGGCGGGATTCCAAGGGACCTCGTTGTATTCTTTCAAGAGCACCTCGGCGATTTTGCCCATGGTCAGTACGTTCCTCCCTTTTTCTCTTGTCGTGACTTTCAGGTCGGTCAGCCGCTCTCTTCCTCCTATCAGCTTCATCCGCCTCGGCGAATGTGTCAGCAATCCTCCATAGTTGTTTGGAGGTTTGAGGGCGCTCTTTTACGAGCTCCCTAAAGAGAGTGCCGGACTGAATGGCATTTTGGAACGCCGAGATGAGGACATCGTCAGATAGGCGGTCGACTTTGAGGCTTTCATTGTAGAACCTAGCCAGGAAATCGCTAATTGTTTCTCCTCGTCCTTGCTTCAGTGTAAGAAGTTGGGCTGGACTGATCTTGGCTTCGGCTTTCTGGAAGAAACGTCGTTCGAAGGCATCTAGCAGGTCGGTATATGACCCTATGCTGCAGCGAGGTAGGTTATCGAACCATTTCCTGGCATTGTCTATCAACAGCTCGGGAAAGACTTTGCACATGTAAACATCTTCGGCGAGCCCTTGGTTCAACATGTTATATTGGTACTGTGACAGGAAATTGCTGGGGTCACAAGAACCGTTATAGGGTTTAATGGGTGGAACCCTGTATGTTGACGGAAGCGGAGTGTAGAGTATTTTGTTGGTGAAAGGGGTGGCAATTCGACTGTAGACAGTGAATCTCCCTTCTCTGTGGTCATCTTCGTCACGTCGGGAGGGGCCGACGTTTCGACGAGGTGACGTTGAACCACGCCGAGGTGAAGCGAGGTTATTGTTTCCCCGGCGATCACGCTGCCTTTGGGGAAGTTCGGCGTTTCTGCCCTCGACAATTTGGAGGCTCGGGGGTTGCTGTCGCGGTGGTTCAGTTTTATCCCCCTCGTCTTGATTTTGCTGCCGATGCTGTTCGACGAATTTAAGGAAATCTTGTTCGTGGAGATCTAAGTATGCCTTAAGTGCATCTCCAAGCTGAGGTTGGAGTGCGACACTCTCGTGTCGGTGATCTCCTCGGTTTTGAGGTCCTCGGCTATTGATTGAATTATTAGACCGACCCGATAATACATCCTCCATATGGCCGTCAGGAGTCCGGCGGATTACGGAGTCCCTTCGCACGTCATCCTCGATGGCTAATGTGCGAGGTGGATTAGTGACTGGGTCGGCTTGGTTCTATTTTCCCTTAGCAGCGGCAGCGGTGGAGCGGGTTGATTTTACCATCGTATTTCTACTCAAAAAACGTTGATCGTTTTCACAAAATTTATCAGATTCCCACAGTCGGCGCCAGTGTTCGATCGTCAATTTTTAGAGTGTTTTTACGATGATAAAATAAAGAACAAGATGAACACGGGATTACGTGGTTCGATCGTTAATTAGATCTACGTCCACAGAGAAAGAAGAGCCTTTGTGTTGATATTGAGTTTTTGAGTGTTACAATCAAGAAATCCGTCCCTAATCTAGCTTTAGAGACTATATTTATAGGTAACTAGTGGCAGTTATAGCGGATCCGAGATTGTGAGGCGCTAAATCCGGGATCGTGGGATGGGCTGAGCTTCTAGGCTCTTGGGCTGGGCTGCTCTTGGGCCGAGCTGCTGGGCTCTTGGGCCGAGCTGTTGGTCTCTTGGGCCGAGCTGCTTTTGGGCCGGGGTCCGGTTACTTTTGAGCCTTTAGTTTTTATGTTGGGTCTGTTAGTGGGGCTACATCCTATCATATTGCAAATTTTCGTTAGTTTCTTATTCTGACTTCTGTGTATTAAAAGAGTCTTGAGCGAAATCTACATTTGCAGATTGGTTTTGGGTGATTCGCGGCTGTTCGGGTTGGGTTTGGGGCTATTCGGGATAGGTTCGGGGCTGTTTGAGATCATTCGGGGTGATTCGGAACTGGTTCAAGGCTGTCCGAGGTCGTTCGGGACTAGTCAGAGCCGTTCGGGGCTTGTCCGGAGCTGTCCGGGGCTGGTTCGGAGTGATTCAAGGGAGGCTCACGGCTGGAGCTCTGTCCTCTTGGACAACAACTTATTGCACTACTGTCGTTCCTATTTACTAGATAAGCTTTTCTTGTTCTTGCTCCTTTCTTCCTTATATTTTGTTTTGAGTACTATTTTTACCTATTTTGTTATGTTGTGAAGTTAAATGGGAGTTTGAAACATAACCCAAACTGCTATAGTTTCAGTTTTAAATAAAGGGATATACGTATGTTATGGTTAAGGTACTAAGTTCACAATTAGAATCACAATCTGATTTGTGGGCTTGTCTTTAGTCTACTAAACAGAATACTATTGCATATTGAGTTCCTTTCTTTTTGAATTCTGCTTAATACATGTTCATTCTATTTTTCAATTGTTCTAAGTTCATAGTGGCAGCTTCTAAGTTCAAGGATTTAAGCATCTAGTCCAAAGTTATGTCCTTTCCTTGATTCTTGTATTTTTATTTGGCATGAAGGGAAGTCAAGAGTCTATATATGTATCCTAAGTTGAACCTTAAGGAGGTAGAACATTAATGGTTAGAGGTTGAGTTCTTACCTCTACTGCAATAACTCATCTTCCTTCTCTATGTCTTCTTGTTCCTCTTCAACTTGCAACTAGTACGTGTGAAATTATGAGAGTGTAATTAAGACTCAAAATTTTACTCTTTATATAATGGTGGAAGGAGTTAGTCATAATCCATTGGATTCTAGTTTGGGTTTGCCCTTCATTACTATAGCTCTTGATTATTTCTTGATTTGTACTTGTTATTCATTTGTATTGCAGGGTATAGAGGGTTGGACAGCTCTGTCAACTTCTCCTTTCCACTCAGCCGTCCTTTACATTGAGCCTGCTGCCTCCCAGATTTAAACTTCTAAATTAATTTCCTTAATCTGTACTATTTAGATTTCATTCTCTTACATTTAGGATTTCTTTCAATTTGCTGACCTGTATTGCACAGTAAATTCTATTGTGTAAAGACTTTCCCTTCTCAAATATGTACTGATAGTCTGATTGTACCATCCCTATAAGCTGATCTTATTTCTATAATATTTTTTTTTATGGTTTATGAGGTTTAGTTGGCAGAAGACATCTCCTCCCCCATCACTTCAGCGTGGTATTCTCAAGGGAAGAGGAGCTAAATTTACATTATGTACTGTGCATTGTATTCCCACATCATATATATAATGTTGTCCTATATGTTAGAAAAATGAAAATAATAAATCTTAATGATTCCTAATAATAATAATAATAATAATAATAATAATAATAATAATAATAATA
>JAPKLX010000079.1:691727-725580 GCA_026898415.1 Leonotis leonurus | reverse complement strand
GGGCGGTCCATGCATATATTACCAGCGGTCCATCCATATACATGCTTTACATGATGTTTTTTATGGTTCTACCGTTTCATAATGTTTTTTTTGGGTAATTTTAAGATACATATGACATGTTTATGATTTTTATGCTTGTATTAATTGCATGTTTACATAATTTATCATGAAATTTTTGTTTTTGTATTGAAAAACACATCCATGAAACATAAATGCATGGACCGCCAGAATAAGTGGCATGGACCGCCCACGTGTACACGTGGGCGGTCCATGCATATATTACCAGCGGTCCATGCAATTTAATTCTTATATGATATATGTGATTGCATATCTATAGTTAAAACGTGAAAAAATATATTATGTAGTAATTATAGCTTATTGCCGATGGATTTATGCCTAATTTGTAATTTTAATTTGTAGCTGATGGATTGTCAAATTGTAAACGTCAAATTTGGAGGTTATTGGGTCGATTGTAATTATGTGAGTGGACGAGAGCAGATTGCACCGCTCCCGAGAAATAGAATTTCGTTATACAATCTTAGAATTTGTATTAACAACATGTTGATGTCGTCGGGGAAAGACTACGAAATGTTTTACTTGTCGGCATCTCGAAGTGGGCGAATGATAAAATATCGTCTGACAAGTGATGCAGAATTGGTTGGTTTATGCATGAGCGTCGCAAGTCCCACGGTATATGTTAGTTACATCAACCAATCTTCGTTCGATATGGGTGGACCATCGCAAAGCTCAAACATGAATGATGAACTAGAAAATATTAGAAGGTTTGCAGCTTCGTCGGATTGGTTCGATGAGTTATACCCTGCAGACATGAACCTGGGTTCGACGAGCAGAGCCAATGAAATTCCAGACTTGAATGAGGCATATGGATATGGACAGGGACAGGGTCAGGGCGATTATCAGTATCAGAGCGATTATCAGTATCAGGGTGATGATCAGTATCAGGGTGGTGAAGAGCAGTATCAGGGTCCGAGACATGAAGAGGAAGAGGAACAAGGACAGGGACAAGAAAATGCTGATTTTTATGTTGATGAAGAGGATGATGACGACGATGATTATGTTCCATCATCCGAGAGCTCTGAATCTGAGGAAGAAGCTGAATTGACTTTTAACAGATCTATTTTTGCTGAATTTGCTGCATGGATCCACGAGGAAGGAGGTATGCGGCATTTACTAGAACTTATGTATCCTAGTGCGGGTGATAATGATGACATACGGGTCCCAGAAGCATACTTAACCAATTGGTTAGTTCCAATGGTACCTCCTGATGCTACAGCTTCAGATGTTTTTTGTGAAGAAAATCCGTTACTAGAAGAGTTGGCTGTAGTATCTATTTTTGATGACAAGGAGCAGCTTAGTCTTATAGGTGGTTTGTGGAATCTTGAACATAAAGCATAATATCGAGTGACCAGATCAGACACAACTCGAGTGTATTGGAAATGCAAGTTAAGCAGCAATTGCTCATTCAAGCTGCGTGCTATGTCTCATGGAGGGCCGTGGCTTGTAATAAAGTTCTGTGGAGAGCACACGTGCGGGGATGGTATCACAAACATCGGACCGAGGAATGTCCACTCAAAGGTGATCGGTGCGTATTTCGCAAAGAAAATGAGAAACACAAATGAAATCATAAAGCCTAAAGTTATTCAGAACGAGTTGATGACTATGTTTGGTATGCAAGTGTCCTACGACGTGGCGCTAAGAGGTAGAAACCATGCTGTTGAGATGATATATGGTAAATATCATGAATCATACCAACTACTGCCTGGTTATTTGCATATGTTAGAGGTGACAAATCCTGGCACGATCGCAGAAATTGACATTGGTGCGGACAACAGGTTTCGTCATGTACTTGTGGCCCTTGGTGCTTGTAGATCAACATTTGCCTTGTGCATGAGGCCGATAATAGTAGTCGACGGCACTCACTTGAAGGGAAAGAATAATGGCATAATGTTTGTTGCAGTTACAAAGGATGCAAATGAGCAGGTGTATCCGTTGGCGTATGGAATCGGCCCAATTGAGAATCATGAGTCTTGGGTATGGTTCATGACACGACTAAGAAGAGCATATGGGAGCACGGCTCAAACATTGATTGTTTCTGATCAACATCTGTCAATTGAGCATGCAGTGAGTGTTGTATTTCCGGAAGCAACTCATGCCCTTTGTTACTACCATCTGAGTAACAATTTGAAGAGATTTGGTAAAACTACGCTGGGGTTGTTTCAGAAGGCTGCATACACATATAAGCAGGCGGAATTTCAGAAAAGAATGAACATGATTCAAGTTGGCAAGGCGCAGGCCTATGATCACTTGATGAACATTGGACCTGCTAAGTGGGCTCGGTCGATGTGTCCTGTTCGAAGGTATAGCTTCTTAACATCGAATACAGCTGAGAGTTTTAATCGTACACTCTTATGGGCTCGTCGTCTACCTATTTGTGCATGTATGGAGGCAGTAAGACTGATTTGTGAAGATTGGTTTAGCAAACGACTTATGGCTGCCAACAGGGAAAGACATCCACTTCCAGAAGAGGTCAGACGTAAAATGATGGTCCAAATCGAGAGATCTCACACATACAGATCAGCTGCAGTAGGTGATGATCGATACCGAATTGAAACCAACAATCGATCATTTTTGGTAGACCTTGGAGTGTGGACATGTGAATGCATGGAATTTCAGTACGATGGGATCCCGTGTTCTCATGCTATCGTGGCAATTACGTACGTACTTCTGCATTACGTCTGTGAGAATGAATTTTGATTATGTCTTTGAGAATGTATTATAATATTATTGTATGTGCAGGAAATCTGGAAGAAGTGCAATTAATTTTGTTGCACACTACTACAAAACGTCATCGGTTGTAGATGAGTATAAAGGTGTTATTTCTCGAATTCCTCCTAAACAAAATTGGAATTTGCCGGACAATATTTCAACCATTGAGGTTTTACCAAACAAAGCAATAAGAATGCCTGGTAGACCGAGGATGAGTAGACGTAGATCAGGGGGGGAAACATCTGGGAGACATAGGAGAGGAAGCCGACGATGTCCTCATTGCGATATGACAGGACATACGGGTCCCAATTGTCCTCAATTCGATAATGATTTGTAATGAAAGACTTATTTTATGTTTTGCAGACTAATATGTTATGTAATTTGTTGGGAAGACTTATTTGATATTTCGAAGTCTGATTTGTTGTGTGATTTTATGATTACTGTGATTCTTTCAATTAATTCAAGTAATTTATGAGCGTAATTTTTTAGAAACATTAACTACATCGAATGAAAACTATGTGAAATTTTATAAGTTTATAATGATTTGATAAGTTCATAATGATTTGTGGATGTCAATTTAACGACTAATAGAGACAGCCCGACTGGCCATGATAGCCCATATAAGTTCTCGCATTGGAATTGGACTGCGTTCGAAACCCAGCACCCCCAATTTTTTGAAAAAGTGATGTTTACAATATTTAAGGTTATATTGATTTGTGGATGTGATTTATATGACTAATAGAGACAGTTTGACTGGCTATGCTAGCCCATATAAGTTCTCCAGAAGCAAAGGACGTGGGTTCAAACCCCAGCGCCCCCAATTTTTTTAAATAAGTGATTTTTACAATATTTAAGGTTATATTGATTTGTGGATGTGATTTATACGACTAATAGAGACAGTCCGACTTGCTACGCTAGCCCATATAAGTTCTCCCATAAGCAAAGGTCGCGGGTTCAAAACCTAGCACCCCCTTTTTTATAAATTTTTTGTTTAAGTGACTAATATTGTCTAAATATATAATTGTAGATGTTTATGTTTTAATTATGTTTTAGGTATTCCAACACCTTAAATTTTTAAATTGCTAATAAATATTCATGTCCCTATTTATGTTTGTCAAACTTATAAAAATATGCAAAGCAGCACAATATGTATCAAACTTATAATAATCAAGTAAGAAACAAGACAATACGGTTTAGGAATAAAATTTAGTTACAAAGCGAGAAAATTCTTTGAGCCACTATTTTACGATACGCCTTCACATGTTTGTTTCTCCAAATCACAGATGGACTCCCACTGATATATCGCTCAACGGTCATGCATACAAAAGGACCACAACTATGACTGTCCTTTTGCCTGAATTGCTCTGAATCCGGAGGAGACTTCCACCTAAATGTTCCACCAGTATCAGAGGCACCTATCTCCTGATGTTCATAATAGAACGAGTGTGCCAACACTAAGGGCAAAAGAAAGTGTAAAGGTGCCAATGATGTCACTCTCAATTTCCTCCCTTCCTTGTCCAATTTGTACCATAATGAGTCGAACAAAGCCATATGCCGATTGTACATATCACAAATAACGACCACATAATGCTGGTTGACGATACAGGGAAATATAACCTACAAGTGCAACAATATAATTCAATATAATTCAATATAATGCACATAATTGCATATAATTCAATATAATTTAAATATAATGCACATAATGCACATAATTCAATATAATTTAAATATAATGCACATAATTGCATATAATTCAATATAATTCACATAAAAAACATACCGTTGTAGCCTTAAACCAAGGTAACATTGTCGATCCCATTCCACGTGCGTGAATAATGTCACGCAAAGAGTCGTGAGGCTTATAGTTCTGTTGCATGTACGCCAGTCTCGCCTCCATTCCTGGCAACTGCAGTGCCTTGGCACTCGCCATACCCGCATTCCAATCCGACTCGAGCCGATGCTTAAACACATGATTGAAAATACAATTACACTTATTTCACATGTACATAAATTATTCATGCGTAATAAAAAAAGATTATAAATACTTACAAAGAAATCACATCTGCAGATAACAGTGCGTCCTCCGGTGTGCGAAGGGAGAACGTTATCACTATTCATCAGCCTGGACTGTAGACTCATCATGTACAAGTCTATGGTCTGCAAAAAACAATCTTAATTTAGCTACATTAAATAAATTTTAACTAAAATCATATTTGATATTTAAAACAATTACCTCAGTGAAAAAATCAGCCTGCATATCAAGCATCAGCTTGAAGTCATTAACTCTGAGTTGGAAATCGGTCTCAGAAACTGTAGTATAGTCGCCTAATGGTTTCTTCATAAATGCATTGTACCTCGCCAATATTTCTTCCCCGATGGTATTTGGTGCATCCCTCGGTACATATGCATCTCGTGGCTCTGGACTAAACGGAGCATCAAACTCCGCCGATTCATGCTCATCCTGTGCCACATGGCCTGGTTGCGGGTCAAATGGCCATGGCATCTACCAAAAAAAATTAAACAAGTATTAGTTTTATTTTAAAACAATAAGATTGTAATTATTAAATGACAAAATAACTTACAGATGAAGTATCAGCTGAAGAATGACGTGTGGTCACAAATGGCGCCTGAAAACGGGGCATGTCAGACACAGAGTAGCGAGGAGCACTGCTAGAAGGCCTAAAATCAGGTACTGCGCCTGGTGGAGGGCCCGAGGCCTGAAAATCAGAAGGCCGAGTTGACTGAGTGGAAGGCCGGGCTGACTGAGGCATAGGGGGGGCCTGCCCACGGGTATGAATGATCGGCTGACTATGTCGGCTTGGGCCACAACGGATGGCTGATAATAGCTCTCCCATCCATTTCTTGATGGTACCCTTCAGATTGTCGTGCGTCTCAGCGATATGAGCCTTCATCTGCTCATGCCTCTCCAGCATACGTGCCTCAGCCTGCGCATGCCTCTCTAGCAAACGTGCCTCCGCCTGCTGCTGCCTCTCTATCATGCGTGCCTCAAAAGCAGTCATGACACGCTCTGTCCTGCCACCGCTGCTGCTAGAGGAGGACTCAGGCATCGGTACCCTAGCACGCTTTCCTATATCCCTCCTACGTCGCCGATGACGCTCTGTCTCCTCTTGATGATGCTCTGGCTCGGGTGGAGGACGCTCTGGCTCAGGATGAGCGCCGTGATAAGATGACCCCTCATGATCTGACTCATCTACATGTGCGGGCTCCACGTTCCTCGTAGCCCGCCGACTGCTAATAGGCTGAACTATGGCAGGTGGTACTCTCTGCCTCGGCACACGCTGCTCGGCTGTCATGCCCCCCCGAGTAATCGGATTGCTCAGTGGCATGTACTCCACATCCAGGGGATTCTCACACTCTGTGGAGAGGTAATATGGACGTCTCTCCTCCTCCTCGTCAGGCACCAGATTCGAAATATTGTAACCCTACAAATTTAAGATAAATATTAATACAATCTTATCATAAACTTAACAAATAATTAAATAAGGATTATAAATGAACATAAAACTTACCTCAGTGTCAAAACACTCATACATCTGCTCCACTGTCCCATTGAGATTCTTCCGGAAGTTCCATCTCACACACCGGGGATATGCTGAAGGGATGTCCCGTTGCCTACCAGCAAACGCTTCAAATCCCGGGATGACCTCTAACCCCCACACCATAAGTGCCCAAGTCGGGCCATAGAAATGATATTTTGTCGGGAATTTTCCTAATATAATTCCTAAGAATTTTATAAGAGTAAGCACCCCAAGAAAAATTGTAGAAGGTGTCTAGGTCCTCAACCAACGACCAGAGCCACGGGAATATGATTTTTTGTCAATCATGGCCAAATACAAAGACGTAGGCCATGAGGACAAGGGCAATGCGGAGATGGATCTCTCCATCATCATCATCAATGTTGTTTCGGGAATTTAAAAAACGGGCTAGGAGATCAGCACCGTTCATTTGAATGCCATTGCAGGCGGAGATAAAAAAAGACGATCTAGTCGGATCGTGCGGGTAAGTAGTGTTGAAATTTGAATGACCAAATCTCAATCCAGTGATCAAGGCATGATCCTCCAACGTGTACTCGACATCGTCCCCGCAAATGTGAAACCAAATCCCACCCCTAGTGTGGATTGCCCTACACACTATTCTGTGCAAAGCTGGACATGATAGGTTACCCGGACTCCAACTAAAAAAATGACCAAATGGACCACATTGGAATTTTTGGACAAGTTCGTACCCACCTATTTGCAAGAGTCTAGACCTAATTTCTTCAATAATACCTATCTTATAATATGTATTGGCTTTACACTTCCGATTAATCGAGTTAGGTCTGCGATACCAAGGCTGGGCCGACTCCTTCAACATTCAGTCAATAAATATAATTTCAATTAGTTCATATAACATCAAATTACATTAAAATTAGATCATATTAATCAAAATTCTAATAATTTAATTAAAACAATAATAATTCTCACAATTAATTACGTAAATCACCAAATCAGACGCATATTGTATCTAATTTTCACATAAATCAAACAATAATAATTATATCACGGGAAAACATCATGGACCGCTGGTAAAACCCTGATGGACCGCTGGGTGGGTCCATCAGGCCCGAGCGGTCCACACACATATTACCAGCGGTCCATACGTACGTGCAATCTACATATTTTTCTAAAGCCAAATATCATATATTCAAGTCCTAAACATGCATAATTAGAACAATTCAATTCAATAAATCATAATATAAACTTAAATTACCAAACATCAACAAACATGCACGTAAAATTATGTTTCATAGCACCAAAAATGTAAGAAAAATACATACATGCATAATACATGTGGACCGCTGGTAATTTCTCAAAATACATGGATGGACCGCTCGCCCTACGCACGGGCGGTCCATCCATGAAAGACCAGCGGTCCACGCATAAATGGATTAAGGGCATGATTTTGAACCTGAATGTGCTGTGGGATATCTTCTTCACTGTCTCCCATGGTTCAAGCGTCTCCTACAGCTCCGGCGGTCCAACGATCTTCTCCAACGACGGCAACGGTCCAAGAGGCAATCCCCGGCAATCTCCAGCAACACTTCGAGCCTTGACGAAGGAGGGCAGCGGCGGCGGAGAGTGGTGGCGAGGCGAGAGGTCCAACGAAGGAGGGCAGCGGCGGTCTATGGAGGGCGGGGGGAAAGAGGGGTACAAAAAAAATATAATAAGGGAGGGGGGGAGGGTTTGGACGGTCTATAGGTTGGGAGGAGGAAGATAGGTACAAAAATAATACAATGAGGGAGGGAGGAACGGTCTATTGACCAAAATTTTTTAAAAAAATATAGTATTAATTTAATTAAAACTATCACTTTCTATAACTAACTTTAAACTTTTTCAGAGAATCTTTCACTTTTTCAGGTGGGTTCGAATTTTGAGACAAAAATATTTTCTACATGTGATTTGAGAAATTGAGTATTTTCTACATTGGATTTGTCAAAGTGGGTATTTTAATTTTCCACCCTTATTAATTTCAAATTCCCCCATAGCCATAGCCTGATTAGAACAGGCAGCGCTGCAGCTTTCTGCATCGGTAATTACATTACACAAAAAGTCCTTGTAACTTGTAAGGTAAGGTTTCATCTACAATTAATTAATTGACATATATAATCAGAGAGTAAGTGTGAATATTATATTAAAATATAATTACCATGAAGAAGGCAGACAAACCCCCGAGGTTCATACTATTGTATAGTTGGATGTCACTGAGGATTTTACCAACTTCTTCTTCTTCTCGTCCTGCTAGCTCATGAATCAATAGAGACGACTGCACAACCTGCAGATTTAGTATCAAACATCCACAAATGGGGCATTTGCATTGCTTGGAATTCGCCCCCTTCAGGTATCTCCACAGCTCCATCATACAGTTGGCTGCATGCATGTAACAGGACAATACCCACTACGTCATATTTATTCGTTCAACAACAAGTTGTCCGACCATGTAACCTTCATAATACTAATTCAATTATCAATCATACAACCATAGACATCAATTTAGGAATGAAAATGAAATAAATAATGAGGTAGGTAGGAAGCACTTACAGCAAAACCAGTGTCCACAGCTAGTCCTGCATGGGAAATGGAAATCATCAAAGCAAATGGGGCAGCAGTCATCTTCAGGTGGCCTATCCCTACTATACCCTCCTCCTCCTCCTCCTCCTCCCACATTCTTGCTTTTTTCATACCCACCCATCTCCATCTCCATCTTCCTCTCTTTCTCTTTGTTTTCCGCCATCTCCATTTCCCTAATTAATAAGCATGCATCTCCCAAATTTATATTATTTCAAACTCGCGCAGAGAATACATAAATAAATATATATAATATACTCCTCATATATAGAGCGCTACGGTTTTCTCTGATATCTATATATCCACAAGGAAGCAGAAATCGTTGCTCATGCTATTCATATGGACGTTTCATCAAGATGAATTTACGATACCACCCTTCCCTTCCTCTCCCTCTGGCTTCAATCCATATGCAATACAAGGGCAAATATTGGTTGTTCATTTTCCATCAACGCCCATCCGCCACATTGTATTTTTCAAGAAAATTTGTGGTAATCTCTTTTGTGTTCGAAGAAATTGCCAATTATTCAGACCCAGAGAAAAAAGATGAAAGCCACATGCATGCAAGCAAGAAACCAGCAAATCTCTTATCCTCATCTCCTAAATATGCTTCATACTTCCATTCTTTATTCATTGACTTCATTTTTTTCTTTAAATATATTGAAATGACAACTATTTAAAGGTATTGTATGTGCAATGGAAAGTTACTCGTTTTGACGACCTAGGGAAGTCATAAAAGGAAATAATATTAGTATTTGTAGCAGATAAATAGCATAAACTCCAATGTTTCAAAATATTAGCGAACTCTTGATCAAGTTTACTTGATGGTAAGGTAATAAGAGCGCCCACAAATTTTAGAGATGTTATGTTGTTTTTTCAAAGTGGTATGAGTCTATCAGCTTTAATTTAGAATTATTTGATTGAGATATTTATAAAATATACTTATTTTTGTAATTTAAAAATAAATTTTACCCGTTTTATAAATTTTATGTTAAAAATACTCAAAAGTACAAAAATACCCCTGATAAAATGAGAGTAAGCGCATGATAAAATGTGAGGACAACTCCAATGTCTTGAATTTAGAACAATAATTACCAAATGACAAAAGTTGGTATGAGGTGGTAGCTGGCGTGGGCAGGAGCTGAAAAATGAGCTGAAAAAGCAGCTGAAAAAGATGATAGCTAGAGGAGAAAATGAGGGAAAATGGGAGAAAAAGAAGAGGTGTCGGCGCTTATTTTCAAGACTACAATAAAATGTGAGTTGACTAGGGTGGTTTTAACATGCAATATATAGTGTTGACGGGTTTTAGAGTTTGTGTTGAGTGTTCTAATTTTATTTTCGAAAGAGGGAGATAGATAACAACTTCGTGTGGGAGAAAAAAAGAAAGAAAGATGAAAGTGTTATATTTTTATTTTGGTAAGAGAGAGAGCAACTTCAGCAAGGTATTGTTCAATTTAATTTTATGTTTAATTTTGTTTGAACTAAATTGCAATATTAATAAAAAAATCAAATATATTGTATCATATATTTGAACGACGGCGTACGGATCGGCGGACAACGTAGCAACATCGAACTAGCAATATGGACCAAAATGTTAGTTTTTTGTTTAAAGCTTTAAATTTCTTTAAGAAAGCATGTTGTATTTTTATATTTATTAATTAGATTTATAAAGCATGTTGTATTGTTATATTTATTAGATTTATGAAGCATGTTGTATTTTTATATTGGGTTATTTATCAAAAATTTCCAATTATGTAACTTTTATGGGTAAAATACCCACATTGTAAATCTTATGAGAAAACTACCCAAAATGACAAATTTAACCTTACATGCTAGCTCTTAGTTGACGCCTAATTCAGCTTTTTCTCATAATCAACGCTGCACTTACCTTTTCCAATAAAGTTTTCAACACTGCCACCTCTGCACTGCACCGCCTGTCACCCACTTTCCCTGGCATCCCTGCAACACACTAATTTCAATAAGGTGAGTAATAGGAATTTTGAAAATAGAAGAAAGAGAGAGAGTGAGTGAAATTCATTTTATAGGGGAGGGTTTTCTTTCATTTAATCTAATGTTGGCCGCCGGGTATTCAAGAGAGAGAGTGTGAGTTCATTATTTTTCCATCGGGTATTCAAGAGAGAGATGGGATTTTTATTTGGGTTTTCATTTAGAAGGGGTTTTTGTTTGGGTTTTTAAAATCAAGTGAGAGTTTTTATCTACTAAGTAGTGTATTTACTTATTGAAGAGAGTTTTTTCATTGATTTCATTCAAGCCAACGACGTACATTTATTAAAAGTGAAGCAGGTTTGCAAATTTTTTAATTATTATTGTTAAAAATGTTACTTTTACTTTTATTATGGTAATAGTTGAGTTTGATTTTTATTTAGATCGGAGAAGGGGTGGAAAAGGCGGAGAAGCGGGAGAGCAACGACTTTTTTTGTTTACGTCACGTGGAAAACAATGGCACAAGAGGTATTTTTTTTAAATGTTAATTATGATTTATATTTGATAAATAAGGTATTTATTGTGATTTATATGTGATTATGATTAAATGATGTTAAATACATGTTTAGTGTCGATTATCATGTTATTTGTTTATATGTGATTATCATGTTAATATATGTTTAGTCTTCATTTGATTACTCATGTTGTTAAATAAATATAATATAGTTATTTTGAAAATTTTAAACAAAATAAAATATATAGAAGAAAATTAAAACCCGGACGGTTTGTGTGGGGGAACAAAACCGTCCGGGTTTTAAGATTGATTTGAGAATTAAATAAAATTGGCATAGTTATAATAACTTATATGGTGAAAAACATAATAAAACATATAAATTATCAAACTAATATGATAATTATGTATAAAATGTAAAAATATGTTAAAAAAAACAAAACCCGGTCGGTTCGCATGTGAGACCGAAACCGACCGGGTTTACAAATCCGACGTCCGGGTTTACAAAACAAATGTCCGGATTTTAGAACAAATTTTATAAAATTTTAACATATAATATTTATATTTATAATTATAGGTGCTACAATTTTTGTAAACAAGAAAACAATATCAAACAAATTTTGCAAGTGTAGATTTGTTTAAGTGATGATTAATTGAGTAGTTATTTATTAAATTTTGTTTATTTCATAATTGTTTAATTATTTAATTTAAATTGTTAAATAGTGTAATAGATTGATTTAATTTTATGAATAATTAATAATAGATCCCGTATTTGAGAATAAAATATAATTAGGCATAGTTATAATAACTTATATGGTGAAAAACATAATAAAACATATAAATTATCAAACTAATATAATAATTATGTAAAAACTGTAAAAATATGTTGAAAAAAAAACAAAACCCGGTCGGTTCGCATGTGAGACCGAAACTGACCGGGTTTATAAATATCACGTCCGGGTTTTCATAAAATACGTCCGGATTTTCATTAAAAAATTATATAATATTAATATATAATATTTATATTTATAATTATAGGTGCTACAATTTTTGTAAACAAGAAAACAATATCAATCAAATTTTGCAAGTGTAGATTTGATTAAGTGATGATTAATTGAGTAGTTATTTATTAAATTTTGTTTATTTCATAATTGTTTAATTATTTAATTTAAATTGTTAAATAGTGTAATAGATTGATTTAATTTTATGAATAATTAATAATAGATCCCGTATTTGAGACCTGAGCTTGTGGACTCGTCTATAGTAGCGAGCACGTACTATAAGGTATCGATACTAGAAACAATTTCCAAGACATTAAGGCATGTAGGAGGTGAGCCGCTATTGCAGCGGTTTAGGGACGGATGTTTCGGTCATTTGGTTGACTGGAGACCCGGACAGAAGTGTTCCGGCGTGCTTTCATATTTGGTGGCGCGAATGGTGGAGCATGACGAGGATGATGACGAAGGTTTATTCTTCGTTGTGAACGAGGGTCGATACCGTTTTGGTGTAGAGGAATACTGCTTGATTAGCGGTCTTCACTTTGCACATTCAGATTTCGACACACGCCCTACATATGACTTAGGGCAGGTCGAGCTTTATAATGTCTTTTGCGGCAGATCTTCCGCGACAGGAGGAGCTGTACTAAAGACTTTCATGAACCTCTCGGTTGAAGACCCTGACGGTGATTTATACCTTAAGGTGGCCCACATGCTCTTTGTTGCCTTATTTTTGCATGGGGCTGATGCGACGGTCAGGATTGACTCCTGGATGTGGGTGCTAGCAGACGATCTAGCCGCATTTAGCCTATTCTCGTGGGGGGCTATATCATTTCTATGGATGCGGCATTATTTGAACAACATAAACTTTAATACTGTAAAGTACAATCTGTACGGGCCATCATGGGCACTGTACGTCTGGATGCTCGAGGTATTTCCATGGATGAGCCAGACATTTGGGCGATTGCGTGATGTGGAGATTCAGCCCAGATGTTGTCGTTGGAGGTTCATTTCCAGGATTCCTATTGACGTCATACACCGTATGTTTCATATGGAAGAGTTAAATTTAAATATTTATTAATACAAATAATTTAATATCAAATAAACATTTTAAAATTTACATTCTCATTTCTTAATGATTGCAGTGTGAGGTCTCTGAGATGACTGCCAATGCTGATGAGCAGTTATCGGGGTATTATCAGTCATTCCTGAGTATGGATCGGAGGCAGGTTCTGAATATCCGATGGGTAGCACCGTATAATGCATTGAGACAGGGGGTTCAGCCGGCACGACGTGCACAGCAGACCGGGAGGACAGAGCAAGTTCCCATCGATCCACCGTTGACACGTGCCCAGAGGGAGATCCCTTCACCCCATTATAGTCATCCAGATACGAGTGGACCTTCCTCGTCCACTCATAGGCGCCGAGATGATGGGAAGCGGGTTAGGCCGCCATCATCCTCCTCTTCTAGTAGTAGTTCTGGCAGGCATCTAGGCAGTCATGGTGTGCGTCATGGGGCGTACACTCTAACCTCAGATCAGATGGAGCGGATTGCAGAGTTGGCCGCTGAGAAGGCGGTAGAAAAATCACACAAGAAGTTAATTCTGAAGCTCAAGAAGTGGTTCGACGAATTCAAAGACTCATTCAGACGCTCAGGCTCACGGCATAGTCTGACATATGCTCCACATCGAAGGCCATCTCCAGCTCCAGCTCCATCTCCTCCGAGAGCTCCATCTCCTATGAGATCTCCATTTCCTCCGAGAGCTCCATCTTTTCCGAGAGCTCCATCTCCTCCGAGTGCTCCATCACCACCAGTGTCATCCCCTCCGAGAGAGCCGGAGCACGGTTCTTATTCCGGAGGCCGTCATTCGGTGCATGAGGTCGGGCATTCTCCAGCGTATGGCGACCACTATGATATTCCGCGATCATCGGCTTTCGAGCGCACCGAAAGGTCGGACAGTGATGTTGAGGAGATCTTTGTTGTCACACCTATCATGACTGTAGATCCGGGTCAGTATTATGATCCGAGCCAGCATTAGGTGCCCGCCAGACCTGCTCGGACCCGTGTGGAGGCTGCAGTTTTATAGAGCCCCTACACTGCAGAGCGATCAGATATGTTACCTGTCATTTCTCGCGAGCTTCATTTGAGATATCTGAATTTTCATTCTAGAGGATCGGACGCGAAAGCACAGGTTTCGGACAACAGCTACATTATGGAGGCTCTTCAATTCATGAACATACAGAATCAGTTCATGCATTTGGAGAGTGAGGTATATTTGATTTTTTTTTTTTTACAACACAAAATAATTAGTTGCGTGCTATAACGACTAACGGGGCACTGTGAACGAGCCCACTTCTCAGGACCTACACGCATCAACTTTTCGTACGCCTCTCGTTTAGCAGCAGCAATTTGGGACATTCTTTTTTGAAATTCTACTGGACGATATGTATATGCTGCTCTCTGATACAACGATATGATATGCTTTCCCCATTGTTTCATCTTTCCCATGAGATGAAAGTAGCACAAACCGTGAGTTGCCTCCGGAAATACTATCTGTATAGCATTTGCTATGGACTTGTGGGCATCTGATACGATTAATGTTTGCGGTGGACAACCGTACGCACTTCTGAGACGCTGCAGAAACTAAGTCCAACTCACGTCATTCTCTATTGGACCAACACCATATGCCAGAGGGTAAACACCCTCGTTTCCATCTTTTGTCACTGCTACGAACAATATACCCTTGTTCCTACCTTTTAAGTGCCTCCCATCCACAACTATGACGGGCCTCATCAATAATGGAAAGGCGAGACGAGATGCTCCGAGTGCAACAAACACCTGCTGGAATCTATCGTCATAACCGACATCTAAATCAGTGATCGTTCCCGGATTAGTTCTCTCAAGCATGTAAAGGTACCCTGGCAACATCTGAAATGACTCATCATACCCACCATAGATCATCTCAATAGCCATTTGTCGTGCTCGCAGCGCCAATTCATATTTAATATGAATTCCAAACTCTTCTTGCAACTCTTGTATCATCCCATTCGGTTTAATTATCTGAAAATTACGACGAATCTTCTTCACCAAGTACGTAGCCACAACCTTTGAGTGAACTCTTGTTGGAGGAACATAGTCAAATGCCATCATGCACGTATGCTTATCAGTAAACTTGTAGACTCTCCAAGACTGATTTGTATCATCACCCGATGCAGATGCACGAAGCTCAAAAGTGCATTTCTTCTCAGGAAGTGAACATAAAAGCACTAATCGAGTATTATCAGACTTATATGTTCGATATTGCACGCCTCGTTCCATGTGCCACATGCCGACAGCAACTATCAATTGATCCTTCGTGTCATATATGGCACCTTTCTCTAAATTTGATAATTGGCTTAGGTCTTCTTCACATGCCACGAGTGAAGCTCTCTCTGTCAACGGAATCACAGGCACCAACCAATTTTCCAATTCATCTGGATCCAATTCCTCTTCTTCATCAACCTGCAAGTTTGGCGTTGGATGCACCATTTCTATCAATCTAGCAAAACCACCATGTTGCCGTATCCATGCAGCACAATCAGCAAAAGTAAACTTCCTTATATTCTCCTCGGAATCTGTATCTGATGCATCAGGTTCTGACGCTGCCGAATTAATTTCATCAATGTCATCATCTTCACAATCTCTATGCACCGAACCAGACGGAGCATCATCTTCATTCACAGGAGCTCGTACAGGAGATTGCGGCCATGCCCGCCATGAACCAAACGGAACTTCTTCGATATTAATGTCACCAAACCAATCTGCTACCACCGTCTGATTAACAAACTCACCTCCATCTTCATTTTGAGTACTATAGTGCTGCGTATCATAGGCCGAAGTCCCCATGAAATCCGAACCTCTACTCGAGGATCCCACATCATGTGTCTCGTTAGTAATATCCACATACACCACTGGACTCCATTCATCGCGAATCAAAAGATTGAAAGAATCATCATTATAAATGCGACGTTTACTACCATCATACGAAGATATCCGGTAAATCTCAAAATTTGTACTCATTCCAATATCATGCAGCATATGTCGTATATTATACCTCAAATCTCCAATCCGAGCAGGGTCTATGGTAACAGGAGTGGACCATTCGTTACCGCCAACGTACACATTGTCTTCCCAAAATCCGTTGTACCTTACGTTTATGTACTTCCATCCGTCCATCTGAAAAATAAATTACATATTTGGAATCAGAATATAATCAAAATGCTAAAATATAAAAACCCGGTCGTACTATTTATCACGAAACTTAAAACCCGGTCGTGAATAGTTAAATCCGACCACACCACGACCGGGTTTTTGATTTTCACGACCGGAGTTTATGTTTGTTTTTTCCCGTCAACTTCTTATGTTAAGTACTTGCTATATCATGAAAATCATGTCGTCACACTTTGTATAAATGATAAAATCCAGACGTTTGAATGTAAACAAGTCGTATTTGCAAAAATAACGACAGGGTTTTTAGAAAAATGCATGTTTTCGCGACAGGGTTTTAGCTCATCAAACTCATAACACATTATTCTTTGAAACTACGGGTTTAAATTTAGCATTACCTCTTTTATTTACCCAAATCAGCACGCGATATTGTTTTCTCCTTCTCTTCTTATCTCTTCTTCTCTTTTCTTCTACCTCCCTCTCTCTCTCTCTCTCGTCTTTTCTTCTAACAATAAGAATAAGAGATATGAAGTGTTAATAGAATTTATCTCTCATCTCTTGACTCTCCTCTTTTCTCTTTACGTATCTTTCCTCTATCTCCCTTCCATCTCTTCTCTCTCCTCCCTATCTAATTCTTATTCCTCAATTAGGATATTATTGATCTAATATAGTTTAATTATTTTCTTAATTAGTTATTATCTTAGTACATGTTAATGCATATTCATCAACTTACTACATGTACTGCACCATTTGCTAATTACAATTTATTATATATTAGATTTTGTAATATTATGAAATTAGAGAGATGAGAGAAGAAAGAGACTTAAAAAAAAAGAGGAAGAGATAGACTTATGAATGAAATGTAAGTATTTAAATCTAGTTAAATATTTAACAATAAGAGATATGAAGTATAATTCATTGAGATATAATGCATTTCACTGAATGATTTGAGATGAAGTATTTAAATTAATTTGTGAATGCAACGAGGAAGGGGTTTTCCTCAATTAGTGATCATCTCAATTATTCTGTATAATATAAAATATAAAATATAAAACTGAACTAGGGATGAAATTTACGAACTATACTATATTTTTTTTCTTTGGATCACAACATTCTTAATTTATATATTCAAAAGAAACAAGTAATTGGAAGTTCTATAACAAATTGGATAATTAATTAATTCTTCTATAATTCACAAATATTCACCTTTTTTTTGTAGCTAATGACCATCACAATCATATTCTGCAAATAGGAATTAAATTACATAGACGCACAAACAGAAAGCTCATCGAATTATTTTTGAAATGGAGTAATTTATACGTGGAGGAAATTGGACATGCAGAAAGTGAATAAGATGAATGGAAATATTTAAATTGGACTTCATATTTAAATACTTACCCAAATTAATTAATTTGTCAATGCAACGAGGAAACATTATATATAATTATTTTATATTTCAATTTCATGTCAAAAAATTCACAATGATTAAATCAAATTATTTTTCAATGATTGCATTGGTTTTAACACATTTTATATAAAACAAAAAATGACTAAGGGCAATTTAGGAAGTTCAACATAAATTTGGGCATTTTTCATAGAAAACTTACAAAGTGGGTATATTTCAATTTTAGTTATGGAAGTGGGCACTTTTCATATATCTCCCTTTTATATTTATTAGATTTATAAAGCATGTTGTATTTTTATATTTATTAGATTTATAAAGCATGTTGTATTTTTATGTTTATTAGATTTATAAAGCATGTTGTATTTTTTTGTTCCTTATTAGAAATTTTAAGCATGTTGTATTATAATTTAATGTATTATTTAAATATAAAAATAAAATATGATTAAATTCAAAAACCTGGGCGCAAAAACGAAATTCCGATCAAAAATTTAAAAACCGGTTAGCCGGGTATAAAATATTGTGGTAGGGTTTTCTAAACCCCGACCAGGTTTTTGTTTACCTTTCACTATCTGATTTTAATTTTAAATAATATATTAAATTCTAGTATTTATTTAATTTAATTTAATTTAATTTAATTAATACATACATGAATTTTATATTATTCAAAAATTGTAATTTAATTATCTATGTTTAAGTCATATTTTAAGATTTTTAAAATTTTAGATAGGTTAATATCATAAGATAATGGTTAAATCAAAATTAAATTAACATTTAATGAAAATAAATTGAATAAATAAATGACTTTTATGTATTATTTAAATATAAAAATAAAAATTTGATTAAATTTAAAAACCTGAGGGTAAATATGAAAACCCGTTCAAGAATAAGAAAACCAGTTGGCCAAGTTTTAAATATTATGGTCGAGTTTTTTAAAATCCGGCCAGGTTTTCATTTACCATTCAATTTCTGAATTTAATTTTAAATAATTTATTAAATTTTAGTATTTATTTAATTTAATTTAATTTATTTAATGAATACATGATTTTAGTAATATTCATAAAAATTGAAATTTGATTATCTATGATTAAGAATGTTTTTGAAACTTTAGATATGTTACATTAGACCTCAGCTTGTGGAATCAGGTATAGTAGTCAGTACATATTATAAGAAAACAATGCTAGATCAAATTGCCCAAACATTGAGAGTTGTAGGAGGTGAGCCGCTATAGTAGCGGTTTAGAGATGGCTACTTCGGCCATTTCATTGATTGAAGGCCAGGTCAGAAGAGTTCGAACGCGCTATCGTACTTGATGGCGTGTATGGTTTATGGAAACGATGATGATAACGAAGGTATACACTTGGTGGCGTGTATGGTTTATGGTTTATTGAAGGCCAGGCCAGAAGAGTTCGAACGCGCTATCGTATTTGGGTGTCGAAGAATTCTGCTTGATTAACGGTCTACAATTTGGATCTTCCTATTTCGACGCGCACCCTACTTATGACATAGGGCACGTGGAGGTTTATACTACTTTTTGTGACAGACCAACCATCACAGCTGCTGCCGTGCTTAAGAGGTTCACGAACACGAGCCGAATGATTCACGATCTAGAAGGTGAATTATACCTGAAGGTGGCGCACGTGCTCGTTACCTTCTTATCTCTTAGTGGGGCTGATGCGAGTGTCAAGATCGATTCTTGGATATGGATGCTTGCAGACGACCTGGACCCATTTAGCCTTTTCCCATGGGGGGCTATATCGTTTCTTTGGATGAGGCACTACCTATTAAACATCAGTTGGAATGATGTTAAGTACAACTTGTATGGTCCAGCATGGGCATTTTACGTATGGATGCTCGAGGTCTTACCTTGGATGAATCAGACATTAGGGAGATTGCGTGATACCGACATCCAACCCAGATGTTGTCGCTGGAGGTTTTCATCCAGGATTGGTGTAGATGTGATACACCGTTTTTTTAATCTCGATGATGTAAATTTTAATTTTTAATGATTAATTAAACTCTTTTTATATTCCATTGGAGTTAATGTTTAAATTATTTTTTGATTGCAGATCGAGCCAATTGTGATGTATGCAAGCGAGGATGAGCGTGCATCTCCATACTTTCAGTTCACTGATAGGCAATGGACCGAAGTCAGGTCCTTAATATCATGTGGTCAACACCGTATAATGTTTTGAGACATGGTGTTCAATCACAACGACGGCACAGCGTGCAGCCAACCCAGAGGTAATTGCATCGCCGGATGTCACACCTCAGTCTCGTGGCCAGAGAGAGGTTCCATCATCTGACTATCATATGGACACGAGTAGGCCTACATTGTCAGCACATATGCGTCGTGATATGGGGAAGCGGGTTCGACCACCAACCTCATCATCCAGCAGTAATAGCTCTGGTGGTCATACGGGCAGACAAAGTGTGTACGCAAATATTAACCCCCCAACTGATCGTATTTAATTTGAATACCGAACTCATCATACAACTGTTGTCTCATCTCCTTCGGTTTAATGATATGAAAATCCCCACGAATCTTCTTCGCAAAGTACGTAGCCACGACCTTGGAGTGAACTCTTGTCGGATGAACGTAGTCGAAGGTCATGACGCACGTGTGCTTCTCGATAAAATTGTAAACTCTCCAAGATTGATTTGTATCATCACCCGATCCAGAAGTCCAGAGCTCGAAAGTGCAACTCTTCTCAGAAAGTGAACACCGAAGCACTAATCGAGTATTATCAGACTTATATGTTTGATATTTCACGCCTCGTTCCATGTGCCACATGCCGACAACAACTAACAGTTGATCCTTCGTGTCATATAATGCACCTTTCCTTAATTCTAATATGAGGTTCGGGTCTACTTCACATGCCACAAGTGAAGCTCTATCCGTCAACGGAATCACATGCACCAACCAATTTTCCAGTTCATCTGGATCCAATTCATCTTCTTCATCACCCCCGTGAATGTTCAGTATCAGATGCACCATTTCTATAAGTTTAGCAAAACCACCATGTTGTCGTATCCACACAGCACAATCAGCAAACGTAAACTTCAATATATTATCTTCAGAATCTGTATCTGATGCGTCGGGTTCTGACTCCGCTGAATGAATATCGTCGATGTCATCATCCTCACGATCTCGATGCATCGAACCAGATGGAGCATGATCTTCATTTTCAGGAGCTTGTATAGGAGATTTCGGCCACCGCCGCCATGAACCGGCCAGAGCATCATCTTCGTTATGTGGGGTGTCAGCTAATCAATTTGATTCGGCCATCTGATTGATAAAATCAACTCCATCACCATGTTGAGTACTATATATCGATGTCCCCATAAAATACGAATCTCTACTCGAAGATCCCACATCGTGTGTGTCATTGCTTATCTCAACATACACCATCGGATTCCATTTGTCCCAAAGTAAACTACTGAAAGAATCATCATTAGACAAGCGACGCTCACTTCCATTATAGGCTGATATACGGTAAATCTCAAAATGT
Source organism: Leonotis leonurus (assembly GCA_026898415.1). Classification (NCBI taxonomy): domain Eukaryota; kingdom Viridiplantae; phylum Streptophyta; class Magnoliopsida; order Lamiales; family Lamiaceae; genus Leonotis; species Leonotis leonurus. Next base: position 704,097 of record JAPKLX010000079.1, on the reverse strand, counting down.
GTAGACATCCCAGAATCTCGCAGCATCTATTGTATATTGTATCTCAATTCTTCAAGCTGAATTGGATCTATGGAAATAGGACTGGACCATTCGTAACCGCCGATGTAATCATCGTCTTCCCAATAACCATTATACTTTACGTTTATATACCTCCACCCGTCCATCTAAACAATAAAATATATATTTATAATTAGAAAGTCATCAAAATATCAATTTACCAAAACCCGGTCGTGAAATTACCTACAGAGAGTAAAATCCAGTCGTGCCACATCATTCATGTATAAATCACGATCGGATTTTGATATTTCTTTAGGTTTTGACGGAGGGGTTTTTGAGCATGTACTCTACGTGTTATTATCATTCTAAATCAATAAAATCCCGTCGTCAAAGTTCATATAAATATATAAATCCGGACGTTTGAAAGTAAACACGTCATGTTTGCATAAATAATGAGAGAGTTTTGATATTTCTTTAGGTTTTAGCGGAGGGGCTTTTGAGCATGTACTTTATGTGTATCATTCTAAAACAATAAAATCCCGTCGTCAAAGTTCATATAAATATATAAATTCGGACATTTGAAAGTAAACACGTCATGTTTTCATAAATAACGACAGGGTTTTTAGAAAAATGCATGTTTTTAGGACATGGTTTTAGCTCGTTAACCTCATAACACATTATTTTTGAAAACTACGAGTTTAGATTTCGCTATACCTCTTTCGTTTGGCCAAACAAGCACTTCGTGTGGATTCTCCTTCTCTTCTTCTCTCCTTCTCTCCTTCTCTCTCTATATCTCTCGTTCTTTTTTTCAAGTGAAATATGTAATGAAGTTAAAGTTTATATATAATAAATATGTGAGGTGTTCAGTGCAAATATGATGTCTCGATTGTAAATATTATTGTATTGAAAATTACTATTTCGATTGTCGTCTTAATTATTGATTTTATTTTTCAAATAAATTTTGAATGTAATATATTATTTTAAAAATATTTTCTCGATAAAATGTAATATTATTGTATTTTACCTATATTAATTTCAATTGTCATATTAATTACAAAATAAGAAAATTTCTTAATCATCGTCTCGATTATCATTTTTTAATTTCGAAAAAATTATGAAATTAAAATAATATTTTAACATATTTTCTCAATTAAATGTAATTTAATTGTATTTCAACTATAATAATTTCAATTTCTATATGAATTCCAAATAAAATAATAAAATATATAATTAATACTGAAATCCAAAAAATAAATAATAATTACCAATCATTGGTATTATTTCACAAAAAATAAGACAAATCTATCTTTGACTAAGGGCAATTTAGGTAGTTTACATAAATTTGGGCACTTTTCATATGTTTGTTATAAATGAACATTTTTCATTTTTATATTAGCAAATTGGTCATTTTTCATATAACACCCTATTTGATTTATATTTAATTTGGCGAAAAATTTATTAATTTAAATTTATAATATAAAATAAATACGAAAATAAATTAAATATTAATTAATATTTAATTAATTTTTTAATTAATATTTAATTAATTTAAATAAACAACATTAAATTTAAAATAAGATATTTTAGAAATTAAAATTTCATTAATTTTAATTTCAAATACAAAATACAAGAAATTGAAATACGAAAAATTGAAATGCAAGAAATTAATATATGAGAAATTGATACAAGAAATTAAAATACGAGAATTTAAAACACACGAAATTAAAATACAAGAAAGGAAACTAAAAGACACACTTAATCTAAAAAACCGAATCGAGCGTAAATATCTTCGATTAAATCATGTTCGAGCATCTCGTGAGCACACCTATCTCGGAGGGACACCGAACGCTCCATGTACTCCTTGAATTTATCGTTGACACCACGAATAACTTCTTCGGTTGGAGTCGAGGAGGAACTTTCTTCGGTCTCCGATTCCCAATTCGTCGCATGTGGACCTTCATCTTCAATAATCATGTTTTGCATAATTATGCAAGCATACATGATACCGGATAAATTATTGCGAAACCAAAGGCGTGTCGAACCTCTAATGATTGCCCAACGAGATTGGAGTACTCCAAATGCTTGTTCGACATCCTTGCATGCCGCTTCTTGTATAACCTTAAAACGAGCTCGTTTCCCATCGGTCGGTGTCGGTATTGATTTCACAAAAGTCGGCCAACATGGATAAGCATCGCGGCTAAATAATACCACATGTTGTATTCTTTTTTGTTAGCCTTGAACAACACACGTGGCACTTTTCTGTTGAGGACGTCGTTGAATATCGGAGATTGGTTGAGCACACAAATATCGTTTGCCGATCCAGCGACGCCAAAGAAAGCGTGTCATATCCATAGATTTGGGAGGTGACAACTTCGAGCATGATCATTGGGTGGCCTTTGTCGCTACGTGTATAATCCCTGCGCCACGCTATCAGATAATTTTTAAACGCCCAATGCATGCAGTCGATGCTACTGAGCATGTCGGGGAAGCCGTGCTTCTCTTCGTGAAGCTTCATTAGGCGTTGGATATCTTGTTGGTTGGGTCGCCTCAAATATTGAGTTCCAAAAGCCCCAACAACGGCACAAAAAAAATGTTTGAGACATTCGATGTCCGTTGACTCGGCGATGCGAAGATACTCGTTGTATTTATCGGTGGCTCCTCCATTTGTAATTTGCCTTATTGCAACCATGCTTTTTTATAGTGACGTGAACCCTTGACAGCCGATAGAATTCGTCCGTTGTCGGAAGTACTCTTCACGATTCTCCAATATCGTGACGTTGCGGATGTTTCGACTAAAATTATTCGAGTCGCTCGCAATTTAGAACGAGGATATCTAGCAATAGTAAGCCAACACAAGTCGTATTCTCAAGGAAGACTTAACAGGGCAATTCGATTCTTTGTTCATAAACGGAAAGCAATAAAAAAAAGATTTGATTTGAAGTTTTATATCTAGGCGAAGAACATAAATAAGAAACGCAATTTAAATCTAATCTAAGAAAGCGAATTAAATCTACTCTAAAAAAGCAAATTAAATCTAATCTAAGAAAGCAATTTAAATCGAATCTAGGAAAATAAATAACTTGGAACTTGAATTCAAAAGAAGTACGGAAAGAAATCTAGAAATCGAAAACGGAATAAGAAATCGAAAGCATGAATAAAAGTGATAAACGAAACAAGAATAAGTAAAGGAAAAAGGAAACAAACTTGAATTAAGAACTGGAAACGGTCTTGAATTCACAACGAATTTTTGGAAACAAAGTACTAAACTATGAATGTTGCAATCGGCTAACTTGAAAACAAAAACAATGCGAAGAACTATCTAGGTCTCGACTCTCGGATCGAGGTCGAGACGAGCTAAATCTATGAAAGGAAAACGTCTAAAAGTAGTGTTGAAAAGTAGTCTCGAATTGCATGTCAAACGTTGTGTCGAAAGTGATGTTCCTCAAATGAGAATCTCGCCGAGTATATATAGGCTTCGTTGCAACGGCCCCTGCAATGTCCGCGAGGTCAGTTGCCGTTGAGCAAGGTCAGCGACCGCTGACTTGCTCTGGCGCGCGCTCCTTTGGCTGGCTCGGCCGCTGGCACACATGGCCTAGTTAGCGTCTGCGGCGTGTCACGCGACCGCTGACTAGTGTCTCGGCACTAGTCTTCACTTTCTCATCGTTTCTCGATTCTTCCTCATTTTTTTTCCAACTTTGACGCTCGTTTAGGCCAATGATCCTGAAACATAAAATGAAACATAAATTGGGGCCAAACATCACGGAACGAGAGAAAATAATACGGATAAAATACGGAAAATACGAGTTTAGACTAACAAAAAGAGGCTAAACAACGGAGAAATAATGATCTCCGCATACAAGAGCAACGCCGGAAAAAATTCTCCGAATGATGGGTTTTCGATGAAGTAGTCGTTGTATAGACGTTCTCTGGTAGCCTCTCGATCCCGGTGGATATAGCTTTACTTCTTTTTGGTTGGACGTTGTGGGGAGGATGTGTTGATGGATGCTAGATATTGACAACCCACTTGCATAAAATTTGATGCTAGATGCAGAAATTGAACATTAACTTCGCCATCAGAATCGGAGGAAGAAGACATTTTAAAGAAATATGATGATATCGATGAATATGAGAGATACTATAGATGAAGAGTAGATGAAGATGTATGAAGAATGAAATGAAGTATGGTATTTATAGATGTATGTAATTTTAATAATTAGTTATTTAAAAAAATTAATTTACGAAAAATAAAAAAAAAGAAAAGGAAAAAGGGGTGGGGTCTCGGGAGACCCCAGCCCGCAGCGCGTTGCCTGCCGTGGACTCCCGAGGCCGAGTCCGGCCTCTCACCTCACAACCCCCCGCCTCCCGTGTCTCTTCCCCGCATCGCATGACTTGCGCCCAGCGCGGTCTCCCGGACTGCTCGAGAAGACCCATGTTGTGGGTGCTCTAAAGGAATATATATATATATATATATATATATATATATATATGGGTGGTTTCAGGTAAAAAGAGGGTAAATAGTAGGAAATAAGAATTGATCTGAAACGTCAATTTGAATGGATCTAATGGTTATAATTGATTCTTTAATTATCTCAATTTCAGGTTGCATTGTGAAAATACAATGAAACAAGGTTAAATCGGTACTTATCTTTGTGGACGGTTTTGGTGGGATATTTAAATTGATATGGATCCCATAAATTACGCAACTGCAATAAGGAAAGAGAAAACTGTCGTTTGTTTATTGTTGCACTTATATTCACATAATTTGCATTAGATATATATGTAGGATTGCACCATATAGTTGCCCAATTTGGATTATACACGTATATATTGTACTATCATTTAATTTTTGGTAGTTTGATAAATTTATGGGATACCGTAATCTTCCAAAAATATTGGAAAAATTCCTCATAATTTCGAATTATGAGAATTTTAATTGGAAACGCAACCGAAAACTACTCCACCGCATCCAATACCGATTTATGTCATTTGAAACATTGCATTCAAACCCAAAATGATAATGCAATTTACATGTATATGTTAATGCAATTCACATGTATGTGTGTCACAATATAATATTATTAAACGGTATAAAGATGAAATAACATTGCAATTTACACGTATATAACGATATAATCCACGCGTATATGTGGTGCAACATAAAGTGTGCATCAACAATAAATTTTACAATAATATTTTGCAACGTATAAACAATGCAAAAATTTAAATATTAAGTGCAAATATGTAATCTTTTGATGCAAACATATGCAGTGCGCGATGCGAGTCGCGACCTGAAAGAAGGCAGCTTCCTCAAAATTGTCAGTTGGAACGTCACTGTTTCGATTGGACTCCGGCGTGGTTATCTATTGTTGCGACGTCATAGAAGTGAGAAGAGACGGAGCCCCACGCTGTCGGTGCCGGGCATACCGGTAGATTTCCTACCATAATGGGCATACCCTATTTTCTTATAGTCTAATTTAATTAACACGAGATTCCTTAAATTGATTGATGTCACATGTTATTTGTTAATTTAAGACAGAACAATCAGAATGATCGACTTTTAACAGGAACCCAAATAAAGCCCAGAACAAAACAAAACATTACTCCTTCACATGAATTAAAGAATAAGAGAGTTTACCCAAATCATATCCAAAGATGGAGTCTCAAAAGACTCAAATAAATAAGAAAAAAAGAAAAATTCAAATCTACAAAATCATCTGCTTTCCAAAGTAAGAAAATACAGTATAAACCTCACACATCCTTCCTTCCCAGGCGACTGTCTTAGTCTATATGAAGCAGCTCTAAACAAGTTAAGAGTCTGATTCACTTGCTGCTACTGCTTGCACTGACTGCCATTCGCTACGTTCGCTTTATATCCTTTATATTCAAATTCCGTAATCCCTGAAGCACAAAATAATATCCATAATGATAAATCAATTTGTTTTGAATACAAAGACAGAAGGTAGTGACAGTCATTTAGATTTTAGAAGCATACAAAGACTTCTATTAACCAGATATATACACAGCATATGGTTGTAGTTTCCCAAAATGGTGACGGTGAAGTGGATCTGTCATAAAACTATAGAAAGTTTAAGGTGTCAGTGTTCATGAATGAAGACGCCATGCCATAGCGTTACAACTGCTAAAGGCTACATCTTTTTTTAGGGAAGTACATGTCTACATGATAGCCATTAATACCTTCCATCTTGGAGTTTGGAACACATTTTAATTATATTTCTATACATGTTCCAAATAGTTGCAGTATCCACAAACAGACCAATATTTTTCAATTGAAAACAAATAGAAAGCTAAAGTACTTTTGCAATGCATAGTTTATTAGTTTTAGTAAAGCTCGCAAACCTTTTCCCTAATTGTCTATGAAGGTAATTGCACACCTAGATGGAAAACTTTAGAACACTTATTTCCTTCATACCCTTCATAAGAAAACATTGCGCTTCTAATGGAAAACAACAATCATGACAGAAATCCAGAAACAGATATGAGGTAACGAACAAGAAGTAAATATTTATTCTCTAGAAGCAAACAACATTTTGTTCAAACTGGCACGAGTAGTGAAATGCTGTCGGTCAGTTCACCAGAAAAGAAGCATATAATAAAGGCAACACGCCTCTAATTTCCCAGGTGTTCCCACTTCCCAGAGAGCAAAAGGGACAAAGTTACACTCGAAAACTCAAGCAATGATAATGAAATGAAGAAACAGCTGATCAACAGATTGCTCATGCCATAAAGAACATAGTATTATATAATATAGTATTTGTTAGCCACTTTTCCACTTAAAAGAAAATGAAGCATTCTTCTATCGAGAGAGCAGGACTACTTTACAAAGTTAGCTTCAGAACTATAGTTATGCAGCTTAACTAAGTAACCAGGGCTATGAGTAATTCCGATGTTCAGGAGACTCAAATCATGTAGAAAGAATTGAAGGATAGTAAAATTCCTTAAAGAGCAAATTAAAAAACATGTGCAATCATTGCCAGCATTGGCACATTCTCATAAAGTTCATAGATTCATTATCACTATACAACAATTAAGGTGAAACAAACTAAATTAAGCCGATGGTACCTCTAAGAATTGCAGTGGGAGTGTTAAGTGTGGAACAACTAACCATATAAAAGATTAGCAGAGAAGAAAAGCCAAATGGGAAAGCAAATACATTCCAAATAAGAACATACTGCTTACTAGAAAGTTTAGATTTTTAGATGACTTCCATACGCTATTAGCTTGTGCCAAAGTTATAAATTTTCTCTACACGTCAATTAGCATATTCTAACCAAAGTCCTCCTTGATATCAAATCTACCTAGATTATCTCTAAGAGTTCAAAACACCCAAGATGATATCCAACAAAAGCAAATAGGCAATGTTTCGTTATAGACTATTTCACAGCAATGAACTGACCAATGTTAACGAAGAATATCGTGGAGGTGGGAGAACATCCAAGTAGCGAGCTGACATCCTTGCAATCTCCGAAATAGCTTCCTCCCTAACTTCAGCCACCTCGCTCGTCAAATCCTCATAAGCAGCTACAAATGCTTCCTGCCAGAAACCTGCTAGTCTCATCCTCTGACTGTTGGTGTACACATCCCACATGTGCCTCACCATCTTCTCCCTCTCCTCCATATCCTAATCAAACATTGCAAAATACTTTCAAAGTTAATCCCTCCCTCCAGCAACATAAGCCCTACAAAATTGGTACCGAGCAACCTCTAGAAGGTATCAATTCGGTATGGCATTCCCAGTTTCAAACCTAAGTGGAAGTGGATAGATTACAACTAGCAGTGGTAGTAGTAGTAGTGAGTCGATAACTAATAGATTTGATAAATGTTACGTAAATGAGAGTGAAAGATAAGTTACGAGAACGTCGAGATCATTGGCGGAGGGGGAGTGGTAGTCCTGGGTGAAGGTGTTATCGAGATCTTGGGCGGACCAGCGGAGGGAGACGGTGCCGGTGAGCATGGACCAGAATGCGAGCATCAGAATGACGGCGAAAGCCCAATATTTGTAGCGGCGGCGGGAGAAGACGGAAGAATCGGAGGAGGAGTCCTTCCTGGAGGAGGGTATAGTCATAGATGAAGAGGAAGTGGGAGTGGAAACGGGTAGGACGTCATCGTCTCTCATATTGAATAGATAAAAGAAGGCAGAAGAAAGTAGATTGGGATTAACGATTTGAGATCAAAGAATTGCAGCAACGATCTCCATAATTAACTCTATTTTCAAATAAATAATATAAAAAAAAGGAAAACGGCCCTGCCGGCGGGGGCTCTCTCTGCCTTCTGCCCCTGCAACTATCGTATTGGATTTTCCCTTTTTCTTCTTCTTTTAGTTTAGATTTTGAAATTGATTGGAGAGTGAGGGGAAGGAAAACCTTTTGATGAGCTTCAGAAGCTCTTACTTTAGCCCAAATATGCCGAAGCTGCATTCAGCCCAATCTCATCTGATTACCCCTAATCACAGCTTTTACTTGTATCATATAATGAAATATGTCAGTATGTAAAAATTACTATCAAAACTAATTTATTTTAATTAAATATGCGAGTGTTTTTTTTTTTATCAAAACAGACAAATTTTAGTGGGATTTGTTGGGAAATTGATTTAAATTTGTAGGACTTTTAATTAATTTGGGAATTATAAATTTAATTATTTGAGAATTAAATTAGTTTGAGATTATTCTACTTGGTTAGTAGAAGAATAATGTGACATTATATATTTTTCAAAATTGTATAAAAATTATATTGTACTTAAGATAATATTGTATTGAGCCATAATTCAAGATCATCAAGTGTTGGGCTCAAACACATAATTTAATGGTTTGAAACCCATTAGTCCATTAGACTTTTGGCTTGCGAAAACTATTTTCTTTTTTCACATGGTATAAATTAATAAAACAATGCATCTCTCTATTATAAATGAAGGTATAATAATTAGTGAACAATGAAGGTATAAATCTTGCATAGTGCAGTATATTAATAAAATAATGAATCTCTCTATTATAAATGCACGTGTACAATGAAAAATAAATAAATTTTGATGTATTATTTTACTAAGAATATGTAAGTATTTAAAAAAATTAATAACTTCAATGGAAAATATTTTCTATTTATAATTTGCATAATAAAGTCTACTAAAAAGCATTTGATTAATAAATTTATGCACCAATATTTTATTTTTTGTATGCATGCAATTATAATATATTGATGCATTAAATATACACATAATACTATAGATATGCTTTAAGAGTTAATTTATTTCATATAATTTATATTTATAATTTTCATAATAAAGTCTACAAAATGCATTTCATTAACAAATTAATGCATTAATATGTTATTTTTTGTATGCATGCAATTATAATATATTGATGCATTAAAAATACACATTAAAAAATGTACGTATTTTACAAAACTAATAAATTAATTGAAACTAATTCCTATATAAGCATACCACAATCTAACAAAATGCATTTTATGAAACATAACTACACAAAGCAGTAACACAAATAAGTTTCTGTAAAAAAAAATATTTAATCACGATTAAGATATACCATAATTGCTTCCGAAACAATAATTTTTAAAAAAAAAAACTGGAATGTTCATATTTGACTTCACACCACTATCCCTTCCTTATCTCCCTTTAAATGTACTGAGTTTGTGATATCAGTTCATAAAAGATGCAAATTTAGAAGTTACCTCTATTTTCATCACACAAAACAGAAACTACAACATTACACATAAATAAAAATCAAAGCACCAGTATATATGCATATAAATATTACATTCTTTGTGTGTAATTTTATTTTGTCAATTCTCTGTTTCGAACTCACATTTCCAGAACCCAATGGTGCTAAAAAATATTCTTATTTCACACATTAAAGTTGTAAATGTAAAGTACTACAAGTTAAACGATATATGCATGTATTAATGAAAATTGATTCATTGAAATAGATGACATTTTTTTTGGAAAGGCTAAAAATTAGGGATTTCCAAATTATGGTAAATTTTATGTCACTATTTTACCCTTTTATCATCAACACAATCTCCACATATGTTTTTTACCTTTTCTTGTATGACATGTGATAGAGTTCAAATAACTCTGTTGTAGTGCATGTTCTTATTTTTTGCTTTCTTCACATGTAGTTTGCAGGAACGATGATGTGGAGGACTTTATGAACGATGACGTGGATGTCCTTGTAGGATGTACAACTAATGGTTGGGTTCGAGTCACGTAGATGAGACGTAGTCAATAGAGTTTCTGAATTGGTGGACAACACACAAAGTTTGTTGAGATGCAAGTGGTGAGCAGTTGCGAAAAATCAGGAGGCATACTGAGTGAACGTGTGGAGTTTATTAATGCACATCTTGGAGAACAGTTGAGAAATATAAGGAGATGTGCAGAGGTGAGAAACTGAATCCACTACTTTTACTCTTACATCTCAACAACGTTGTAACACCCGAGTATTTTATACCGGGCTTATATATGTTTAAAAATTCCAAGAATAAAATTTTTGGATTAGAAACTTTATTTTGAAGCTTGCTGCCAAGTTTCAGCGAAAACGGAGACCAAATCTCCGCTCTTTCGAGAACCGGCTTATACTTTTATAACCGGTAGCAATAGCAAATACGGGATTCATTCGAATACCTGGATTTGAAGTCAGAGACGAGATATGGATAAAGTGCGATAATTTACATTCACTTTTATCGCGATACGGACCATACGCGGAACTTTTTATTTTTTGCCGTTCGGTGAATAGTAAAATCGAGAACTCGAGAAATCGAGAACTCGAGAAATCGAGAACTCGAGAAATCGAGAAAACTCCTATTTATCGATTTTGATAGCACGAGTAATGAGAAAATTCTCTAGAAGTTTAATAAAATGAATTTAAGAAGAAACAGGGTTTTTAATTAATATTTATCAAGAAATCGAGGAACAAGCATTTTCTCGGTTTACGTGCAACTCGATCGGGCCAAACCCCGACTTTAGTTCACGAGAGACGAAAATGTTTTAATGAGTAAGAAAGACGAGTGTGTTGATTTCCGTTTCAACCGAGATAGATAAATAACAAAGAATCGGATCGAAAATATCTAAAAGGCGAAAAGACGATTTTGTCCCGGATACTTTAGATATTTTGGGTGGGCAACTCTTGGCCTATAAAAGACCACAAAGTCACCCCCCATTCTTCATTATTCACGTGAGCAAGAAGGAGGAAAAGGCTAAGGAGTTTTGCTCAGATTCTCGTCCCGTTCGTCTCGTTTTTTTTCCGATTTTTTCGAAATCTAATTCCATAGAAAGGTAGCCCTCGATCTTATCTACGTTTCTACAGTTTTAGTTTCATATTTTGAGCATGATAAAAAAATGAAATAGGGGCTTCCCTCTTTTCGATTTTATCGAGTCGAGCCCGAATCGAGAAATGTCGAGAATTAATGTTGCTCGTATGAGTGAGATAAACATGTGTTTTAAGTTTCAATGAAATCTAAGCATGTTAGGTTTTGAGAAGTTAACTTGAGCTCGTCGTTTTATATGTTTTCGATTTTTCTCGGATGAATCGAATTGACGAGCATGTATGTAGGTTATATACGAGTGTTATGTGAATTTACGGAAATTAATCGTGCATGTTTAAAAAAAAAAAAAGAGAAAGGGGCGACAGTTTCTGCCCGGGTTTTGTCTCGTCGTTTTAAGTACAGAATGTGTAGAATTTTTAACATAATAAAATACTAGATCGAGTTAGGAGTAATCTCCAACTTGAATCACCCCGTTTCGTTGTGTTTTCGATTTGTTATGAATTTTTCAAAATGGTTGCGCAAACTGTCAATTCCAGCGAAAATCTGGAAATTTATCTAACTTTGAAAATTCGTGAAAAATAGAGTAAAATGATTTTATGTGTTTTGTCTTCGGATTATAAAACTTTACGATGTTATGGTCACTTTAAAGTTTGATTCGATACAATTGGAATTATTTCCAATTTATTATGATTTTTCAAAATCAATTGCTCATTTAGGTTGAACATGTGTTGAGCATGTTGTGAATTTATCGGATTTTTTCAGTCAAGTGTGCAAAAAATTGAAAATAAGCTTAGTGATTACATGGTTATAATCATTGTTGCGTTTTATTTCATTTGTATGAGCTATTAATGTGGCCCACAAGGAGTCGAAAAGAGGTTGATTTACCCACAAGGGGTAGGCCCACAAGGGGTCGGGTCCACAAGGGACCGAGGATAGTCTTATTTAATCAGCTAAGCTAAAGAGGTTCATTACGTTATAGTGTATTAAAGTTTCATGATATTCAAAGATGTTTTGATATTAGATGAGCATGGGTGCTGTCACGTCCCCATTTCACTTCTCTAAGTAAAATCGAGGAAAACGT
>JAPKLX010000079.1:667193-691717 GCA_026898415.1 Leonotis leonurus | reverse complement strand
TGATTATGAAATCGAATTCGGGTTCCAGTGGGTAAGCATCCCCACTCAAACTAGTGTACACAAGGACCGTGAATCATCTAGCGGGTTGGCCGGTCAAGGTGTCCGTGGAAGGTGGCCACCTTCCCGGCACACAAAAATTACAGATATGCTTGATTACTAAAGAACTTAGACTGATCAGTCGAACTCAAAATTTTCAAGAAAAGAAATGCTTTTGTGAACATAGGTGCTTTTGTGACAAAAAAAAAATCTCTATGTATCACTTAGAATGGCTTGATAATTATATATGTATGAACGTGATTTCAGGCATGTGTCTACTGAGTACTTTTGTACTCAGCCCTGCATGTATTTCTAAATGTGCAGGTTGAGCTGTGATGAAAAAGGGGAAGTGCTAAGCGAAGATTTTGTTGAACTCATCTAGTAGTAACTCTTGGGGGTTTGCATGTCTTCATACATGTAATGTAATACCCCGCATTTTTGAATTCCGACATAGGTAGTGAATCCCTCGAAATTGTCATTATTACGAAACCCTTGGTCTCAAGTATGTATTTAAATTTGATGACGAGTAACAACTCCGTTATTATTTAACCTAAGATATGTTATTAGTTACTATTATTAATCTTCATTGTTACGATACGTACTAATCGTTATGCGATATCATCATACATTAAGACTCATGGTGTAATATTATAATTTGTACAAATGCTCAATTGCTAAAAATAAGAAGTAAAATTAGTAAGTAGGTGTAATATATAGTTACATATATATATAGGAGGAATATACCCTATAAATGAGGCTGCTGGGTTTCGAACCCGCGCCTAGCCAAGGTAAGAGAATATATACATATATATACATGTAAGTAAAGTGCTCGCGTGAAATCAGAAATTAAGAAAGGGGAACAGCGTGCAAAGCTGTTTAGAGTTCCCATAATCAGCATTTATGTGTATTAAGGGACATAATAAATAGCCTGCCACCCCTACTAAACCTAGCCATCAGCGACGCCCCAGCTTCGCCCAATCACCATACCTGCAAAATCCAAAGGATTAAGCAACCGCATTAGCTTAATCGAGAATGAAGGTTTCAGTCTTCTATATAAGGGGGAAGAATTTTAACTCAAACCACATCCAAATATCATTTGCACCGAAACGCTGCCGAATTTAGAACTCGAAGAAAAACCAGGAGAAGTGCAGTAACAGCAGTGGTGTGCACGAAAGAGAATATAGAGACATCTTGAGGTAAGAGTTTGAAGCTCTAGCATTTTACGTTCATGCTTCTTAAAACTAGATTTAGGAATGGATTATGCATGCAAGACAGCTTTAGAATGAACCTAGCATGCTTCGAACTTAAGAACTGCACTTTGAATTTAGAATGCTTGAACTATGAATTTAGGCGCTGCATTTGAACTTAGAAAAACAAAAAAAAAAAAAAAAAGAGAAAATGTACGCTTAAGTCTTAGGTGAATGTTGATACGCAACCTTTCTAATCTATAATCTGTATAATAAAAGAAGAATAATTAAGAGAAACTTACCTAATGACTAAGGAAGAGGTAGTGCACGGCTGTGGTACAGCCGTGAGCTTCCCGAACGACCTCAAACCAACCCCGAACCAATCCAGAATACACCAACCCAAAACAAGAAAATAATATCTTGACTCCTAGCTAAAGCTTTAATCGAAAGTAGGAGGAGAGAATTAAGATACAATAAAAGAATAAAAGGGCAAGCGCGAGAGCACCTCGAACCAACGGCAGCGAAGTGATAACGCTGGAGAAGGTGAAACAGATAGTGAAAATAGAAGGCGAGAAGCAGGTTATGAGAACAGATAGTGAAGATGGGTGAGCATACTATCTGTTGATGAGAACAGATAGTGATGACCAGAAAGCATACTATCTGTTGGTGAAACAGATAGTGATGTTTACTATCTGTTGGTGGAAACAGATAGTGGTATTTACTTGGAGGGCAATCAAGCTGCTGAGTTTTGGTGGGGGCAGCCCGCTGCTGCAAGGAGCTGGAGCAGATCGACTATCTGCTGTTAAGCAGATAGTGAAAAGCAGATCGATCGCAGATCGATTGCTGATAAGCAGATCGACTAACTGCTGTTAATCAGATAGTGGTTGGTAAAATCTTACCATCTGTTCTTGAACAGATAGTAGATGATAAAAGAGTACTATCTGCGGGAGGCAGCTCGATAGCAAGTGGTATTCATTTTAAAGGGAAGGACATTCTCAGAATCATAAACATTCTATAACTAAGTAAAATAGAAAATGAAACAAACAATGAAAATAAATAGAAAGGAGAGACAGCCAGCTGTTGCGAGAGGAGGCAGCTAGCTGTGCGAAAGAGACAATAGGAGAGAATGAGAAAGAGACAGCGAGAGGAGGGACAGCTCGCTGAGGAGAGAGCGAAGGAGAAAGCGAAGGAGAGACAGCGAAGGAGAAAGCGAAGGAGAGACAGCGAGAGGAGACAGCTAGCTGCTGCGAGAAGGGACAGCTAGCTGTGCGAGAGAAACAATAAGAGAAAGAACAGTGAGAGAAGGGGATAGAAATTTGTTTAAGTATGAATCTAGAGATAGTTAGGTATGAGCCAACTTAATAGTTGCTGGGCCAGAATTAAATTTTGGGCCTAGTAAATGATGGACTAATTTATTTAAAGATTTGGGCTACTTAATTAATCAAATGGGTTAAACCATTTTATGTCGTGGATTAAACGAACTATGTAGACGGATTATGAGTAATTCTATTAGATGGAATTTATCTATTTATTTAGACCAAGCCCAGGAAGTAGAATATTTATTAACTTAGATAATTACATTATAATTGGTTCACTAGAATGTAATCTTAAGAACTGATTTAATTATAAATTATGCTTATGGTGGCGATTGAATGAATAAATTGCTCAATTAAGAATCATTAGCCTCGAGTTAAGAATTGAGATATTAAATTAGAAATATCTTAGGTTATATACCCAATAACTATTTATTGAGTATAGTAAATCCTCGAACTATGCAGTGACTTAGAAATCATTATACGACTATCTAGGAATACGACTCCTAAACTCGTGTACTAGTCGAGTTTTAAGGACCGAGACTAATCACGCACAATAACCAAGGATATTGATTCCTTGAGCTTAGAATTTATTTGATATACTCAAGTATGTATCTCACTCGAGATTCATGTTAAAGGTTTCGACGAGAGGTCGGACCCGCATCACGAGAACAAGGCGAACACCAATCAAGACCATTCAAGTAGGCTTTTCTTACCCTATGAAAATATATGTGTGTATGCTTTCAAATGAAATGAGATATTTTCAAAAGCACTGTCTTGCCAGAAATGTTTTTGATTTATGTATGATGCCTATCTGTTATATGATAATCGAATTCGGGTTCCAGTGGGTTAGCGTCTCCACTCGAACTAGTGTACACAAAGGACCGTGAGTCATCTAGATGTTGACCGGTCGAGTGTCTGTGGGAAGTGGCCACTTCCCCGGCACATAGAACTTCAGATATGGTTGAATACAAAGAACTAGGACTGCAGTCAATTAGAACTTTCTCAAGAAATGATTTTGTGAACATAGGTGCTTTAGAGACAAAATCCCTATGTTTCACTTGAATGGCTTGACAGTTATATATGTATGTGTGCGGTTTCGGCACGTGTCTACTGAGTACAATTTGTACTCAGCCCTGCATGTATTTCTAAACGTGCAGGATAAGAATGAAGAAGGCGTGGGTGCTTGTCGTGCTTTTGTCGGACTCCATAGTAGCTGACTCTTGGGGGTTCTGCGTGTCTTCATACACGTAGGATTTCGTTATGCGATCCTGAAAGTTCCGCTGCTAGACCTTATGTAGTAGACCGAGACTAAACTCCGTATTCTATTATGAAATGTAACGAGCTTATGACTCTGACTTCCCGATTTTACGGGTTTGGTCCTTATTTCTATGTTATGAAATGAATGATTACCTTCTTCTCTTGTCAATTATTCATTTCGTTGGTCATGTTCCCGGCTTTACTAGAATTAGTAGGAAGCGGGCGTGACAGAGTGGTATCAGAGCATTTGTGCTCTATACCCAAGAGTCTTTCTTCAAACCTCGAGTCTAGTATCGTTTCACTAGACTAACCCAACGAGTCGACAAAAGCCTAGCACCCCGGCGTATCTTGCCCCTCTAGACGTGGCACGCGCCTTATGATAAAAGCTTCCAAGTATAGTGGGAGATTTGACTCAAATCTCTCGCTCTAAAGTTCGGATCTCTAGAATCTTTCCTTATGACTAAGGAATTAACGACAAACATAGATCCTTCGAACAAGAAAGGTTCGCAGACTAGAGTGAACCTTCTCGAACACCTCAACGAATCGAATGAACAAGAAGAATCATAGCGATATCTTCTTCGACTTAGCAAAAGCGGTAAGAGTCAATAAGTATTGATTCACCGTCAACCCCAAACTTATGAATAAACCGCGAGTCGGTTAATAAGAACTATAGTATCTAAGAACGATAAGACGCGAAGGAAACGAATCCAAATTCGAAGATGGGAAGCTACGTACCCAAGAACAGTAAGACCTAAAAGAAAACGAATTCCAATCCTTGAATGGGATTATGCCCTAAGGGACATTTCTCTCCACTAGCAACCAAAACACCAATAGAACAATTGACTTAAACAACCCATGATGGCTTAAGATGTATGGTTAGAATGCGATATTCCGAGTACTGACTACCTGTATATTTTATTTTTAGTGGCGAGGTTTATCCAGACTGCTAGGAAGAGGATGACGCATAGACCCGATCCTTTACGTGCATACCAGTTCTACGGACCCGACCCGCGAGACACCTTGGGAGAGTTCCTGGGTCATTACTTGTGGAGGTGGGAAGCCGCTAGACTTCACGGAGCATCCGGGATAGATGGAGTGTTACGATTGATTCCACTGTTGCCTGCCAGGTGGCAGGGATGGGCTCGCATGATAGCCGGCGACTTCGTACGACCGATCGGACATAGCCACGATCGTGAGGTGGACACACGAGGATTTATTACCACGATCCTCCATTTTTGGGAGACATACCACAGCCCACCGGAGGGACCGTACATTCGACCCGGTGATTTGATCATAGCAGGGGGCGAGCCGCCGCTTTGGGCACCCCTGATTCAGACATACCTCCCGACAGGAGTGATTCCCGTAGCTCCGACTTATAGTCTACTCTATGGCGAGCCGGTACCGGAGTTCCCGACACCCCGCGACACTGAGATGGAGCCCCTCCACCCAGTAGGGGAGCCTCTTTCACCTCCCATTACACCCCTGACACTGACACCAGAGTACCGAGGGCACCACGATGCTGATACAGGTCCCTTTCACCCCACTACAGGAGTACGACCATTACTTCGCTCCAGTCGACCCCTAGTTGCCGACGACGATTCGGGCACGAGACCGTTTTGGCTCGTTAGGACCCGACCAGCGGATGGTGATGATAGGGGCAAGGCCCCAGTTCTAGAGACATCGAGAGAGGATCGCCGACAGCCCCTACACCCTAGGAGCTCCGAGAGATCGGGCCTCACTTTCACCCCGACTGACGAGGGCCCCTCTCGGAAGAGGGAGGCACCCATCGATTGGGACGAGTACGACGCCAAGATCCAGAGACTGTTAGAGAGGGCGAGGGAGCCTCTGAAGATATATGGTGAGGCGATAGCAGGGGCACCGGAAGAGGACCCCGAGGAGGATCCCGAGGAGGAGGATCCCGAGGAGGATCCCGAGGAGGAGGATCCCGAGGAGGAGGATCCCGAGGAGGAGGACCCAGAGGAGGAGGATCCGGACGAGGACCCAGAGGAGGGGGCAGCACCCGAGGTCGACTCTGAGGATGAGGCTTGGGAGCCTGATTGGGATGAGGAGGCCCCAGACGAGGAGGAGTATCTTAGCTGCGTTACCCAGGAGTAGCTAGGTCGATATTTTGTACTCGTCAGTAACGGACCATACATATAGGCCGTACCGTTGATATATATATTTTGTAGTCGGAAACGAAACTCGTTATAGACCGTTCCGTACTAGTAGAGCATATCGGATATTTTGACAGCACGAAAACACAGTAGCTAGTGTTTCGAGGCTGAGTGCTTTTTGGGATGTCATCCTAGAGGGGTGAACATCATATCATGTACTTAGAGAGTACGATAGGATTTTGTATTGAGCTAGACCTCGCCGAGGCAATTTATGATATGAATCATGATGACCCTAAGGGTCCATTTTGCTATATGCAATGCCTACTTTTAGTTCCGTAAATTCCATTGCTTCGGAATATCAGATGCTAAGTAAGACTCCATATTATTAAGTATCATACTCAACAACAGCCCCCACTAAGATAAGATACACTTAAATTAACAGAATGCCGCCAAGAGGACGCCCGAGAGGCCGAGGAAGGGGACTTAACCCAAATAATGAGGAGAGAAGACCGGCCGCGGAGCGGGAGGTAACCCCACCCCTCCCACCGCCTGCTAGGAGGATCGAAGAACTCTTCCTCCGACAAAATCCACCCACTTTCAATGGGTTAGGTGACCCCGCCGAAGCGGAGGTATGGGTACGCGCATTGGAGCGCATTTTTAACTTCCTTCGTTGTACGGATCAGGAGCGCATGACGTGCGTTTCCTTCCAATTGACTGGATCAGCTGACTTCTGGTGGGAGGCCAGGAGGAAGACAATGACCCCTGAGCAGCGTGAGAATATGACTTGGGAGGAATTTAAGACGGGAATATACGATAAGTATATTCCTAAGAGCTATAGGAAGAAGAAGGAAATGGAATTTTATAACTTGAAGCAAGGGAGAATGTCGGTCACGGAGTACGACCGGACCTTTTGCGACATGTCTCGGTATGCCCCCGATCAGGTGGATACCGATGAAAGGATGGCTGAAAAGTTCTGTGCCGGACTAAGGCACGAGATCAGGATGGCGCTGGCTAGCCACGGGGGCTTATCCTACCCGGAATCACTTAGTCGCGCTCTAGATATCGAGGCGGCTATGCCAGTGGAGAGAGCAGTAGCTACGGCACCACCAGCATTCACCCCAACGCCTTCCCAGAACTACAAGGGGAAGCGAAAATGGGAGGACAATCGGGGCAGCACAGCTCAGAAGAAGCCATGGGAAGGACACAATCGGTCCCACCACCCGGAAAGGTCAAACTTTGTAGCACCAGCCAATAATCACCCACAGAAATACCCCACTTGCATGAAATGCAAGAAAATGCACCTGGGAGAGTGCCGGGCTGGCAGCGATAGCTGCTTCGCCTGTGGGCAGAAGGGACATATAGCCAGAATCTGTCCCACAAGGCAGCAAGGAGGAGGCTCCAGGCCTAACCAGCCAAACCAGAGGCAATATGTTCGAGCCATGCAGGCTCAGCCTCAGGCTCAGCAGCAGCAACACCAGCTGCCGCCACCTCCACCCCAGTACCCTCAGTACCCATCTCAGAGGAAGCCACAGCGAGCCCGGGCTTATGCAATGAACCAGAAGCAGCCAGAAGGGAGTCAGGGAAATCTGACAGGTATGGGAATACTCCTAGACACCCCAGTGATAATTTTATTTGATACGGGAGCTTCTCATTCCTTCATTGCTAAGTCATGCGTAGAGAACCTAGAATTGGATTCGGAGCTTATAGGAGCATCCATGAATGTTTCTTCACCTCTAGGAGGAATCACTACTATCACTCATGCTTGCTCGAATCTGAGCCTGAACATAGGATCTATTAAGGTGCTAGCGAACAATCTTAGCATACTACCGATGAATGACGTGGACATAATCCTAGGAATGGATTGGCTAGCTGAAAACTATGCCACGATCCTTTGCCATGAGAGGCAAATATCCTTCCGACCCCCTGGAAAGGAACCTACGAGTTTTCATGGGATCACCGCGACTCGAAGGAAGTCGATTATCTCAGCCTTACAAGCCGAGAAATTGGTAAAGAAGGGATGCTCGGCGTACTTAGTCTCCTTGAATGGAGGGGCCAAAGAAGAGCGAAAAATCGAGAACGTAACCATCGTACGGGAATACCCAGACGTGTTTCCAGAAGAGTTGCCGGGCCTACCTCCAAACCGACAATTAGAATTTACGATCGATCTAGAACCCGGATCTGCACCAATTTCCAAGGCACCTTATAGGATGGCACCGAAGGAGTTGGAGGAGCTCAAGATCCAACTCCAGGAACTTCTAGATCTCGGTTTTATCAGACCCAGCGTATCACCTTGGGGAGCTCCAGTACTCTTCGTAAAGAAGAAGGACGGCACCCTAAGGATGTGTATAGATTACCGAGGCCTGAATAAGATGACCTTGAAGAACCGGTACCCATTGCCGCGAATAGATGACTTATTCGACCAACTGAAAGGAGCAAGCGTCTTCTCAAAGATCGATCTAAGATCGGGTTACCACCAGCTAAGGATCCGAACAGAAGATGTTCCTAAAACGGCATTCCGAACCCGATATGGACACTACGAGTTTGTAGTGATGCCATTTGGGTTGACTAATGCACCCGCCGTGTTCATGGACCTGATGAACCGCATCTTCCACCCATACCTTGATAAATTTGTCCTGGTATTTATAGACGATGTTCTGATCTACTCTAAGAGTGGAGACGAACACGAGAATCACCTGAGAATCGTCTTGGAAACCCTTAGAAGCGAGAAACTCTATGCTAAATTCAGTAAATGTGAGTTCTGGCTCAACGAAGTAGCTTTTCTCGGACACATTGTGTCGTCAGAAGGGATTAAGGTAGACCCCGCTAAGGTGGAAGCGGTACAAGGATGGAAAGCACCCACAACTCCTAATGAAATCAGAAGTTTCTTAGGGTTAGCTGGGTACTATCGGAGATTCATCGAAGGATTCTCCAAAATAGCTAGGCCGATGACCCAACTTCTTCAGAAAGGAATCAAATTCAAGTGGTCGCCAGAATGCGAGGCTAGCTTCCAACTGCTAAAGGAGAAATTGACCACTGCTCCTGTGCTCGCAGTCCCAGAACCCCACAAGGAGTACGTAGTCTACACTGACGCGTCCAAGATCGGGCTAGGGTGTGTATTGATGCAAGACGGGAAGGTGATAGCTTATGCATCCCGACAGCTTAGACCACACGAGCTCAATTACCCTACCTACGACCTGGAGTTAGCTGCCGTCGTACACGCCTTAAAAATCTGGAGACACCACCTCTACGGAGTTCGGTGCGAGATCTTCACAGATCATAAAAGCCTCAAATATTTCTTCGAGCAGAAGGATCTCAACATGAGGCAGAGGAGATGGCTTGAACTAGTAAAGGATTACGATTGTGGTATAAACTACCATCCAGGTAAGGCCAACGTAGTAGCTGACGCCTTGAGTCGTAAAACATCTTCGAAACTAGCTTATCTCCTCACTCGAGAGGCAGAACTCATAAAGGAGTTCGGCAAAATGAACTTAGAAGTTCTACCACCTCCTGAGACCGTAGAAGGAATCCTTGCTACTCTAGTAATCAAACCTGACTTACGGAGCAGGATTCTGGAGGCCCAAAGAAAGGACGAGGCTTTAGAAAGGATGAGACTCAAAGTGAGGAAGAACGAAACCCCGAATTATCAAGAAGGAGCCGATAATGCCATCACTTTCAAGGGAAGGCTATGTATCCCGAGTAATCCAGAAATAAGGGAGATAATCATGAGTGAAGCACACGACACCCCCTACACCGCTCACCCCGGTAGTACGAAGATGTACCGTGACCTAAAGGGGAAATTCTGGTGGGAAGGAATGAAACGAGATATAGCGTCCTTCGTAGAAAGATGTCTAGCTTGTCAACAAGTCAAAGCCCTACACCAGCGACCCTATGGGAAGCTACAACCTCTAGAAATCCCAAAATGGAAGTGGGAGCACATCGCTATGGATTTCGTGACCGGATTACCCAAATCCAAGCGTGGAAACACTGCTATTTGGGTAATTGTGGACAGACTCACGAAATGTGCTCATTTCATACCAATAATGATCACCTATGGATCGGATAGGTTAGCCCAATTGTACGTCCGCGAGGTCGTACGTCTCCACGGCGTACCAGTGTCGATCACCTCAGATCGAGACTCGAAATTCACATCCAGATTTTGGATAAGCTTACAAAAAGAACTAGGCACTAGACTAAACTTCAGTACTGCCTTCCACCCACAGACTGATGGACAGTCAGAAAGAACGATTCAAACCCTAGAAGACATGTTAAGAACTGTGGTTCTCGACAGAGGTGGGAGCTGGGAAGCAGTACTACCCTTGATAGAATTTGCCTACAACAATAGCTACCAGGCAACAATAGAAATGGCACCGTACGAAGCCCTGTACGGAAGAAAGTGCCGATCGCCGCTTTATTGGGATGAAGTCGGCGAGCGAGCAATAGTGGGTCCTGATTCTATTAGTGAAATGATCGAAATTGTTCGTCAAATCCGAGGAAGAATTAAGGAAGCTCAAGACAGACAGAAATCCTATGCCGACACCCGCAGAACTGAACTACAATTTGAGGCGGGAGATAAAGTTTTCTTGAAAGTATCTCCGTCTAAAGGAATCATTAGATTCGGTGTTAAGGGAAAACTGAGGCCCCGTTTCGTAGGACCCTACGAAATCCTGCAAAGGATAGGATCGGTAGCGTACC
This sequence comes from Leonotis leonurus, assembly GCA_026898415.1. Lineage (NCBI taxonomy): Eukaryota > Viridiplantae > Streptophyta > Magnoliopsida > Lamiales > Lamiaceae > Leonotis > Leonotis leonurus. The sequence goes on along the minus strand of JAPKLX010000079.1, from coordinate 681,115 downwards.
GACTGGCGCTACCACCAAGCTTTGGGAACGTGCATAACGTTTTCCATGTATCTCAACTCAGGAAATACGTGTTTGACCCAAAGCACGTTATTCACCAAGAAGAGATGATTCTTAACCCCGACTTGAGTTATGAGGAGAAACCCGAAGCTATTTTAGACAAGAAGGTTCAACAGCTTCGAACCAAGTCAATAAATTTAGTAAAAGTATTATGGAGGCACCATGGGCAAGAAGAAGCCACGTGGGAACTCGAAGAAAAGATGCGAGAAAAATACCCCGAACTATTTGATTAGATATGCAAATTTCGGGACGAAATTTTTAGTAAGAGGGGTAGGATGTAATACCCCGCATTTTTGAATTCCGACATAGGTAGTGAATCCCTCGAAATTGTCATTATTACGAAACCCTTGGTCTCAAGTATGTATTTAAATTTGATGACGAGTAACAACTCCGTTATTATTTAACCTAAGATATGTTATTAGTTACTATTATTAATCTTCATTGTTACGATACGTACTAATCGTTATGCGATATCATCATACATTAAGACTCATGGTGTAATATTATAATTTGTACAAATGCTCAATTGCTAAAAATAAGAAGTAAAATTAGTAAGTAGGTGTAATATATAGTTACATATATATATAGGAGGAATATACCCTATAAATGAGGCTGCTGGGTTTCGAACCCGCGCCTAGCCAAGGTAAGAGAATATATACATATATATACATGTAAGTAAAGTGCTCGCGTGAAATCAGAAATTAAGAAAGGGGAACAGCGTGCAAAGCTGTTTAGAGTTCCCATAATCAGCATTTATGTGTATTAAGGGACATAATAAATAGCCTGCCACCCCTACTAAACCTAGCCATCAGCGACGCCCCAGCTTCGCCCAATCACCATACCTGCAAAATCCAAAGGATTAAGCAACCGCATTAGCTTAATCGAGAATGAAGGTTTCAGTCTTCTATATAAGGGGGAAGAATTTTAACTCAAACCACATCCAAATATCATTTGCACCGAAACGCTGCCGAATTTAGAACTCGAAGAAAAACCAGGAGAAGTGCAGTAACAGCAGTGGTGTGCACGAAAGAGAATATAGAGACATCTTGAGGTAAGAGTTTGAAGCTCTAGCATTTTACGTTCATGCTTCTTAAAACTAGATTTAGGAATGGATTATGCATGCAAGACAGCTTTAGAATGAACCTAGCATGCTTCGAACTTAAGAACTGCACTTTGAATTTAGAATGCTTGAACTATGAATTTAGGCGCTGCATTTGAACTTAGAAAAACAAAAAAAAAAAAAAAAGAGAAAATGTACGCTTAAGTCTTAGGTGAATGTTGATACGCAACCTTTCTAATCTATAATCTGTATAATAAAAGAAGAATAATTAAGAGAAACTTACCTAATGACTAAGGAAGAGGTAGTGCACGGCTGTGGTACAGCCGTGAGCTTCCCGAACGACCTCAAACCAACCCCGAACCAATCCAGAATACACCAACCCAAAACAAGAAAATAATATCTTGACTCCTAGCTAAAGCTTTAATCGAAAGTAGGAGGAGAGAATTAAGATACAATAAAAGAATAAAAGGGCAAGCGCGAGAGCACCTCGAACCAACGGCAGCGAAGTGATAACGCTGGAGAAGGTGAAACAGATAGTGAAAATAGAAGGCGAGAAGCAGGTTATGAGAACAGATAGTGAAGATGGGTGAGCATACTATCTGTTGATGAGAACAGATAGTGATGACCAGAAAGCATACTATCTGTTTGTGAAACAGATAGTGATGTTTACTATCTGTTGGTGGAAACAGATAGTGGTATTTACTTGGAGGGCAATCAAGCTGCTGAGTTTTGGTGGGGGCAGCCCGCTGCTGCAAGGAGCTGGAGCAGATCGACTATCTGCTGTTAAGCAGATCGACTATCTGCTGTTAAGCAGATAGTGAAAAGCAGATCGATCGCAGATCGATTGCTGATAAGCAGATCGACTAACTGCTGTTAATCAGATAGTGGTTGGTAAAATCTTACCATCTGTTCTTGAACAGATAGTAGATGATAAAAGAGTACTATCTACGGGAGGCAGCTCGATAGCAAGTGGTATTCATTTTAAAGGGAAGGACATTCTCAGAATCATAAACATTCTATAACTAAGTAAAATAGAAAATGAAACAAACAATGAAAATAAATAGAAAGGAGAGACAGCCAGCTGTTGCGAGAGGAGGCAGCTAGCTGTGCGAAAGAGACAATAGGAGAGAATGAGAAAGAGACAGCGAGAGGAGGGACAGCTCGCTGAGGAGAGAGCGAAGGAGAAAGCGAAGGAGAGACAGCGAAGGAGAAAGCGAAGGAGAGACAGCGAGAGGAGACAGCTAGCTGCTGCGAGAAGGGACAGCTAGCTGTGCGAGAGAAACAATAAGAGAAAGAACAGTGAGAGAAGGGGATAGAAATTTGTTTAAGTATGAATCTAGAGATAGTTAGGTATGAGCCAACTTAATAGTTGCTGGGCCAGAATTAAATTTTGGGCCTAGTAAATGATGGACTAATTTATTTAAAGATTTGGGCTACTTAATTAATCAAATGGGTTAAACCATTTTATGTCGTGGATTAAACGAACTATGTAGACGGATTATGAGTAATTCTATTAGATGGAATTTATCTATTTATTTAGACCAAGCCCAGGAAGTAGAATATTTATTAACTTAGATAATTACATTATAATTGGTTCACTAGAATGTAATCTTAAGAACTGATTTAATTATAAATTATGCTTATGGTGGCGATTGAATGAATAAATTGCTCAATTAAGAATCATTAGCCTCGAGTTAAGAATTGAGATATTAAATTAGAAATATCTTAGGTTATATACCCAATAACTATTTATTGAGTATAGTAAATCCTCGAACTATGCAGTGACTTAGAAATCATTATACGACTATCTAGGAATACGACTCCTAAACTCGTGTACTAGTCGAGTTTTAAGGACCGAGACTAATCACGCACAATAACCAAGGATATTGATTCCTTGAGCTTAGAATTTATTTGATATACTCAAGTATGTATCTCACTCGAGATTCATGTTAAAGGTTTCGACGAGAGGTCGGACCCGCATCACGAGAACAAGGCGAACACCAATCAAGACCATTCAAGTAGGCTTTTCTTACCCTATGAAAATATATGTGTGTATGCTTTCAAATGAAATGAGATATTTTCAAAAGCACTGTCTTGCCAGAAATGTTTTTGATTTATGTATGATACCTATCTGTTATATGATAATCGAATTCGGGTTCCAGTGGGTTAGCGTCTCCACTCGAACTAGTGTACACAAAGGACCGTGAGTCATCTAGATGTTGACCGGTCGAGTGTCTGTGGGAAGTGGCCACTTCCCCGGCACATAGAACTTCAGATATGGTTGAATACAAAGAACTAGGACTGCAGTCAATTAGAACTTTCTCAAGAAATGATTTTGTGAACATAGGTGCTTTAGAGACAAAATCCCTATGTTCACTTGAATGGCTTGACAGTTATATATGTATGTGTGCGGTTTCGGCACGTGTCTACTGAGTACAATTTGTACTCAGCCCTGCATGTATTTCTAAACGTGCAGGATAAGAATGAAGAAGGCGTGGGTGCTTGTCGTGCTTTTGTCGGACTCCATAGTAGCTGACTCTTGGGGGTTCTGCGTGTCTTCATACACGTAGGATTTTGTTATGCGATCCTGAAAGTTCCGCTGCTAGACCTTATGTAGTAGACCGAGACTAAACTCCGTATTCTATTATGAAATGTAACGAGCTTATGACTCTGACTTCCCGATTTTACGGGTTTGGTCCTTATTTCTATGTTATGAAATGAATGATTACCTTCTTCTCTTGTCAATTATTCATTTCGTTGGTCATGTTCCCGGCTTTACTAGAATTAGTAGGAAGCGGGCGTGACATGTAAACTTAGAAATTGATCCAAATTCCGTTGCAGACACTCAGATTAAGTATTTAGATATTTCTCTTCGTGCAAGTCTCATTCTTTTCCTCTATTTTTATGTTCCTTTCCCCAGTCACGGTTTTCCCGACTTTGGCTACCTTAGCGGAGGGCGGGCATGACAAACGTGGAGTGGGCCAATGTTGGGCTTGGAAGACTTCTATATAAACTTGGACAACCAGCCAGTGTAAATGCGCGAAAGTGAAGAGAAAGTTTCTTCGACGCCTACCCAAGCACCAAAGGAAGAGGGGACCAGACCTGGAGCAAAAATGTGAAAGATATATTAGAAAAGTTCGAGTCTTGTCATTTCAACGTTTTTCTTACAACATCGTCGTTTTGTCTATACAGCTTTGGAATCTCACATTCAAAGTTGATATTTTAGTTTGTGCAAGTGTATTTTTCGTTTGTTTTGTTTATACACTGTAGTTTAGTAAATAGTGTTGTTGAGTTAGAATAGCTTTAGTTATTGTATCGTCTTAGTAATATTTTTTGTCATACGGCACATGCAAATTATACATTATAATTCACCCAAAAATTTACATCTTAAGTGTTTTCTCTTTATATTTTCAATGTCATTTTCACTCAAGTGTTGGAGTTTTACACATCATTGTTTAACCTGTTGCATTCGTTATATTGTGTGTGAGGTTGCGTTCTCATAACATCATCCACAACATTTCAACAGCTGTTGAGGTACACTAACAGTATGCAATCTCCCCACACGAACTTTATAGATCTATGATTAATATCCATTCTTATTTCTCACTTTATGAGTCATTCCCATGTGAAAATTAGATGAGAAATTAGAATAGATCAATGCCATTAATTTTTTAGGAACACACAGTTACAATTGATTCTAATTATATGCTATTATTTATTGGATGAAAATGAGTTAAAATAAATCAAATGGACAATCAAGTAATTATGTATATAATAATTATGGAATGTGTAGAAGTAAATTTTGGAAATAAAAAGTTATGGAAGTAACGTATGGAAAGTGGCGAAATTAATGAAAAAGTTTGATTATGACTTCATAATTTTTTGGAAGAGACTTATTGTCCATAATTAATATTCATTCTTCTTCCACAACGGACCTCCTAAATTTGTAGCTTTTACGAAGTGATATCACAATACCTTTAAAGGGAGATAAGGAAGAGATAATTTGTGTGAAGTTAAATATGGACATTCTAGATTTCTTTGAAGATAATTAAAATATATATATAAATAAAATTAGATTATTAGACCTTCTAATGTTTATGTTTTAACCATTTATTCTTTGAAGATAATTGCTATGTTAAGAATCTTTTTTTTAATTCTTTTCTATTCTGATAAGAAAGCGCTCTTAGTTCAGTATCCAGAGGAATGATGACACTAAGACTAAGAGGCCGAAATGCGTGGAAGGGGGGTAAAAAGTAACTTTCTCCGAGGATCTTCCGGTTCTTTGGCTTCCTACCTGAGCGCTCACGGCCCGGCTGGCCTGCCAGCGGTAGTGGGAATTCTCTCGATCCCTTTTTCATTCAATATGCAGATGTTAACTTTGTTTTGAATGATAAGTTGAAAAAACTTCCACCTTTTTTCCTTTTTTCTTAAAGGAACATTTTTTCAGTTTGATCAATGAAATTTTAGTTTCTTAATGTATTTCAGTGTATATTGGATGACGTTATCAGATATCACGAGTTATCTTTTCTACCAGGTTAGTTTTCTCCAATCTTTTAAATTTTGCATACTTTTCTACATATTTCTGATCAACCATGATGTGCCTACATTCTACATACATGATTATATGTGTCGTGTACTCTTTTAATAGTCTACAGTAAATGCAAGAAAAGTGGTATAGTGCATCCGACAAAAAAAGTGGAGTTATTATGACTTTTGTTTTCTCTTGTAATTGGCTCACTAGGACTATATATCATTATTTGTATTATGTATTTGCGACTAAGAGGGTATTTGGCTAAACTTATTTTAAAGAGACTATAAGTTATTGCAAGAGCTTATAGATTGTGAAAATAAGTTGGGGTAAAACTACTTATTTTTTGGAGAGCTTATTTTTACAACTTATAAGCTTTCAAAGAGTTTAAATTGCCAAACACTTTTAAGGAGCTTATAAGTTTAGCCAAACACCCCCTAAGTATGGAGAGTAACATTTATCCCACATTGGTTATGGAACCATCATTCATCTTGTATTTAATAAGATTAAGAAATCATATGGTATGACTAGTTGGGCCACAGAACATCCTGGCGTGTGCCGATCTGCTGGTCTGGACCTGTTTTTGCTAGTGGTCTGTGCCACTAGTTGTGCCATGATCTATGCCATGGCCTGTGCCACGTTCTGGCCTGTAGCATATTATGTGTCATTGGTGTTGTGCCAGTATGCCACGTTCTGTGCCAGTGGCCTATGCCTGTGCCAGCTGCGCCACAGCCGGCGCCAGTGGCCTACCCCATGACCTGGTCTGGTCTCCATGTGCTGGCCTTAGTCAGTGGCCTTGTGATAATAACTTGGATGAATGTGGATGTTTAGTGTATTTTAGTTCGTAATTTGAGTATTGTGTTATATTCTTTTCGTTTATTTCATTTCATCTTTTGTACGTTTTTTATGCCAGGTGTTGTTTGGTCGTGAATCGAATGTAGGTGTTAGGATTGTGTCAAAAGATTGCCTAAGGAGTGCAATTTGATCCGAGGGAGATTTACGGGCGATCCTGATCGATTCGAGGTGCGGGAGAAGCCCGGGAGATGAGTCGGGGCAATTAAGGCCACCCCGCGAGCGCTGGGCATGCCACGCTCGCTAGGGTGGCAGACAAGAATTGGGCAGAACGTTGGGTCCAGCGGGCACTGGAGGAGGCGCGCTGGCGAGGCAGAACGTTAGGTCCAACGTGCTCGCCCAAATGATAAGGGCAAGGGGAAGCAAAAGTCATCATCCTGGAAGTTTGACGGCAACTGCTATAATAGTGGTCGATCGGGCCACGTGTCGTAAGAGTGCCGTGAGCCGAAGAGCAACAAGAAGAAGAAGCACGCTGTCCATGTTGCCGAGAAGGAATTTGGAGAATGAGATGCAAATGACCTCGCTGCCGTAGTCACCGATGAGGTTCTTCACATGGAGAACGAGGGCGGATGGTACATCGATTCCGGCGCAAAATCCCACGTGTCTGCTGATCACCTACAAAGCTGTTGAGGGGAGGAAGCTCAACATGGGGAACCAAGCTTCGTCCGAGGTGGGCGGAGTTGAAGATGTGGTCCTCAAGATAACGTCTGGTGTCTCAATTACCTTGAAGAAGGTACAGCATGTCCCGGACATCTGCAAGAACTTAGTCTCAGGATCAAGACTAGTTTGCCAATCTGACAAGTTTGTACTCACTAAGTTTGGAAAGTTCTTTGGTAAATGTTATCTTACCAGGGGTCTTTTCAAACTCAGTGCAATGGCCATGAGCCGCAAAGCTACTGATGATAATGAAAAGGCCTCTTCCTCTTACTTGATTGAGTGCTCCGATTTATGATATTGTAGATTAGGTAATGTGAATCTAAATGCTATAAAAAGATTAGTAAACTTGGATTTACTAAAGCTAAATGAAATCAACACTACAGATAAATGTGAAATACGTGTTGAGACTAAAATGTCAAAGTTGTCTTTTCATTCAGTAGAAAGGAGCACAAAACCACTTGAATTAATCCACACCAATGTGTTTGATTTAAAGTTTGTGCAAACGAGAGGTGGTAAGAAGTACATTATCACTTTTATTGATGATTGCATGAGGTATTGCTATCTTTATCTTCTAAGAAGTAAAGATGAGGCTATTGAAGCATTTAAAAATTTCAAGAATAAAGCCGAAAATCAATTAAGCTGTCGAATTAAGATGGTTTGAAGCGATAGATGGGGCGAATATGTTGCTCCGTTTGAGGAATTATGCAACGAAAATGACATAATTCATCAAAAGACGGCTCCTTATTCACCTAAGTCCAATGGAGTTGCTGAACCAAAAATCGAACACTTAAGGAGATGATAAACACTTTATTGATTAGTTCAGGGTTGCTCCAGAACATGTAGGGAGAAGCTGTTTTGACAGCCAACTACCTATTGAATAAGATTCCACTTAAGGGTGACGATGTTACCCCTTACGAGTTGTGGAAAGGAAGAAAACCCTCCTACAAATACCTTAAAGTGTGGAGGTGTTTGGCAAAAGTGGAAGTGTCTCTACCTAAATAAGTTTCAATTGACCTTAAAACCCTCCTACAAATACCTTCGTCGACGACACAATACCGTAAGACATTTGATCACAACTTGGATTATCTCTGTTGACTATGTAAAGTCAGCAGATAATATAGCGGATCTGCTAACTAAAAGGTTAAATCGAGATCAAATATTTAAGTTGCTAAATGGGACTAAAATTTACTAATTGAAGAACTGTCATAGTGGGAACTCAACCATGATGACTGACGATCCCAAGAACTTAGTTCAATGAGAGAACTAAGCTCTGAGAGTTCGTGGGAAAACACTCACTTACATCTATTCTCTAGAAGAACATCTCGAGTGTTGAGAACTTGCCAAGTGGTGAAGGAAAAGTCCATGACTTTTAAATATTCTTTAGATATTGAGAAATGGCAAAATACTCGAAAACGAATCACATATATAAATGTGAAGTGAGGGCCGCTTCTAAGATAAACACTTATGAATCCAAAGGGTGCTAATGGCCCGAAATGGGCACAAAACGTGAGAACGGACAAGGTTGAAATGTTGAAGGCGTTGACATCATTGTCTTGGTACAGCTCGTGTGATGTTCTGTTGGTAGACAGAATGTCTTTGATAAACCTTGAGTTGTCTCCTCACTTTCTGTTGATCAATCTGTTAGACACAGATTGATACTATAGCACTCTGCTTCTAGATAGCCTCTCGATTTGTGATATGCTGGTTTTCTTGTTGGAATCATGTTCTGCTATTTTGTCATCTGGTCTTCTGGGTAGTGAGATGTTCTGCATCACCACGTTCTGTGTTGATCATATGTTCTCTCCATCCGTGCTTTTGTGTTGTGAATGCTCCTAAAACTAAGTCTAGATAGAACACAGATTAAGTCTTATAGACAGATCGTTACTTACGTTATGTCTTAACATTTTAACTTAATCTTTTACAGCATCATGATCCTATGACACATATTGTGACTCACGATCTGTTCTTACAGATTGGTAATACATAAACTAAATAAGATCAAGCTTTATAGAATAGGTTATTATATTATTAACCAATTTTTACATGTTAGTTGATCTGCTATGAAGAACACATAAGACTACCTATGGACACGATTTGTCTTAATCGATCTGTCCTTTTACATTTAGTCTTCTGCAAAATCTAACTACGCTAAACATTAAAACAATAAATCATAAGAATCACATAACAATGAAAACGCACACAGAATGAATCAAACATCTCAACACTATAATGGTTTCACATGCATCATCAACACCAAACTAACAGCTTTAACAACATCAAAAGGTTCCTAACAAAATATACATATCAAATTAATATATCACTATATATATATTATACTTATGAAAATAATCCTTAAATATAGAGTAGTATATAATACAATATATGATAACATAGATATCATATACCTACATGAAAATAAGAATATATAATTTTATATATGATTAATATGAATTTTTTAATTCCAAAATTATGAGAATTTGGATAAATATGAATGGAGTGATTTGAGAATTCCACATACGATTATAAATAGTATTAATAATATATAGATTTTCATAAATATAATATATATTGTGATATATTAAAAGAACATGAATTGAATTCAATATTTGCTCGAACAAAAAAATACATAAGTTTGGATATCTTTAATTAATATGAAAAATAATTAGAAATGTTAATTTTTTCGATTAAAGATAAAAAAAAAATACATATAAAGTATAATAATAAAATACGTTTAAAATATCTATCTACTAATAGATAACTTAATATGTGGGTAAGAATGAAGATCAATTTCATTATATAATAATCATATATGGCCAAAAAATCATCAATTTGATTGAATTATCAAATATGCATTGAAATATACTCATTGACTATTTTTTTATATTACAGAAAATGATACTTATATATGAAATAATATACAATTATTATAGGATATATAAATAAATAAGAGGATTATACACTATTTTATATTTATATATTAATATTATTTTAATAAAAAAAAAAGAGAATTCATTCAATTTTTATTATCTATATTCAAAAATATATGTGGATTGTTCGAATAATAATATAATTAATATTATGTTATAATGATCATATGTAATAAATTATATATTTTAAAAAATATTTTCAAATAATGAAAGCTTTAAATTTTTTAATATAATTATTTTTATTAGATTTAAAATATATATAATCTAATTTAGAAATATAGACTTTTCATATAATTTATTAATTTTCATTAGATTTTAAAAGATTGTACATAATCTATACAAATTATTATTAAATTATTTAACAAAATATACATATAAAATTAATATATCACTATATGTATTATATTTATTAAAATAATACTTAAATATGGAATATTATATAATACAATCTATTATATACATAGAAATAAAAACATAACATAAATATCATATGCCTACATGAAAATAAGAATATATAATATTATACATGATTGATATTTAAAAAAAATCCAAAAATCTAAAAAAAATAGAAAAAATTAAATGGGAGACTTGGAGGGTTTCAAGAGCTGAGGTCTTGGACTGAATTTGTATTATAGCATAGATTGCACTGGAGATTAAAAAAAATAGAAAATTATTCCTAGCAAAATTTAGTATATATACCACTTTCCAACAATAAGACAAATTAATGATTTAAGATATACTCATTGCGTCCCATTTTAATTGTGCTATTTTATATTCAGGTGAGTGTATTGTTATATTAAATCTAATTATCAAATTTCAAGGATCGAGTATTATTGCTCTAAATGCAGTTCCCCTTTAACATAAAATCAAATAATCCCAATACTGATTTTCGGAATATAATAATCACTAAACCTTTTATAACCCACATTAATGGCAATAGCATATCACTATAATATCATTTCTTCCCATGCATATATAAATCTATCCAAACCCTAACAACAAACGCACACACAAAATGAATAGAAACCTCTACTTTCTCCTCTCTTTATTCCTTCTTCTTGCACCATGCCTTGTTAAAGACATTCATGCAACCAAATATGTGGTCACAAACACAGTCCCAAACACCCCAGGAGGCAAATTCTTCGACAAAGAACTTGGTGTCAAATTCACCCTAGACATAATGCCAACCCTAAATAGAATCATATTCAAAGTCCTCAAAGAAGACAAAGCTTCTGAGAGAAGAGAGGTCCCAGTTTTAAACGTATACATCTCCGAATTCCCGGGCTACGCCTACAAAAACGGCAACAACATCAACATCAGTGCCTCTGCATTGGACAAGTTCTACTATCCTCGTACCTTATCAAAGCGGTTTTTCAAATCCATGTTGATCCATGAGATGACACACGTGTTCCAATGGCATGGGAACTTCGGAGCCCCAGGGGGTTTGACTGAGGGCACTGCAGACTATGTGATGGTGAAATCTGGCATTTATGATGCCAAGACGTATACGAAGCCCGGGGCAGGGAAGAGGTGGGATGAGGGGTATGGTGTGACTGAGAGGTTTTTGGAGTATTGTGATAGTTTGGTGCAGGATTTTACTGTGAAGTTGAATCAGAAGATGAAGTACAAGTACAGTGATAATTATTGGGTTGAGTTGTTGGGCAAGCCTGTGGAACAAGTTTGGATAGAGTATAAAGCTAAGTATGGGAATCAGCCTCAAGAAGATCAGAGCTACACTCTTGGTGCATTTGAGGGTTTAGAGTACTAACTAATGGAAACCCTATTGATAGTTTTTAAGGACTATTAGGGTTTCTGTTGTGTTGTTATGAATTAATGTTGTCCCTATCTATGCACATGAATAAAACAAGAGGATCTATTTACTATTTTTAAAATTGTTGGTAAGGATATATATATAAATCAATATGATAGAAAAGTTTAAAACATTACGATCGATCAATAAAACCGTTACAAGAAAGTCGACACGGAGATTAAGAAATTAAAATGTTGTATTTTAAAAAATTGAGAGCTGGTATTTTAAGGGTAAATTTTTTTCATTTTAAGTACGTGGCCACATTTAATGGGACGACCCAAAAAGAATAATTGATCACTTTTAGTCGGACGGATATAGTATTATCTTTTTTTAATATAATTTTGTGCTTAGTGTTAATTATGGGTTCTTCCCATCCTAATATACATGACTATATAATTATTTTTTAATATTTAATTTTACATTAAATTGATTTTTAGGATTTATAAATTCAAAATATATATGGTATATATAATTTTTTTAATAATTTTACTTTTTCAAATAAATATTATTATGATCCATTATATCATAACAAGTTTTTTATTTTTAAAAGTTATTAATTAAAATAATAAATTTGTTTGAGCATTGACTATGTGACAATGAACGGCCTCATAGATATCGAAGAGTAATAAATTTAATTTAATGTCATTATTTTAATTTAGTTTATAATTTCCCAGAGGCTCATCTCTTCTAAAATGAACACAATGAACTGAAGAGACAGAAATGGTAGGAAAAATGACAGCTATTATTATATTATAATAAGATTGCCTTTCTAATATATTGTAGTAATGGATCGTATATATACAATATCTTAGATTATTTAAAACAAGTAGTATTAGATAAAAAACCACTTGAATTCTACATTGATCTCTATTGAATTGGTGTTAACTCGATTCTTTATTTTGTACATTTAGATCAATTAAGAGGTGATTATAATCTGTGCTCTAACTTCTAAGAGTATTAAGTAAATTTAAGTGTGTTTCAATAAATATCATCAAAACTATTTCAAAGAGTTCCCAACAAATCATATTTAGAAAGTGTGAATTAATAATAAATTTGGACATAATTACACTGAAAATATATTATGTAAGAGAGAAATAAATAAAAATAATAAAAGTTGAGATAATCAATGTTGGGAACCCCGTGTATTAAATTTTGATGATGGTTATCAAAACACACACTTAGAATTTACTTAAGTGTTTACCAGCACATAACGTAGCATGTTCTGTGTATGAAAGTTGATCCGTCCTGTAAAGATGTAGATATGTGTTCAGATTTGTTTATAGGAGATCAACTTAGACTTAAGTTTTTCCTATGTTAGTTTACAAATTACTATGTAAAGGAACGGATCGTAAGTCTCGATCTGGTCGTAACCCAATCTGTAATAGACTTAGGGTCCCTTTGGTAGTTGGGTTGAGATATATCATGTTATGTTAAATTAAAACTACACATGTTAGTTGGGTTGGGTTTTGAGTAATTTGAGTTTTTTATTTGGTTATCTTGTTGAGATATATATATTTTAATTATTGTTTGGTAGAGATTATTAGCTCATTTATATAATGGAGAGAGAGAAATTTTCACAAAATTCAAACCTAACTAGGTGAAATTGGGGCTTGAGCCATGTTACAAATCTAGCCTAAATAAGGGTTTTAGTAATGGGCCTGATAATTTGTTGGGAATCCCATGAAGTTATATTTGTTTTGATGATATTTCTCGAAACTACACTTTGATATTTTGTATTCTAGAAACCAGGCTGTCATTGTTATCTGTTAAGGTTATTTTAAAATGTATTGGAAGCAGATCGTTTTTGTAACTTAAATAACGATCTGTCTTATTCTAGCAAGATATCCTGGACACAATGATGGTTATATAACAAGTTTTCTTCTCTATGTAAGGCAGTTGGCTCCTAATATGGAGAGCAGATCGTTTTCATATATTAAATAACGATATGCTTCACATAGTAGCAGCTCGCTGTCATTTATACTTATTTTGGTTTCGACTTCTAGTTCATCTATCAACAGATCACAAATGTAA
>JAPKLX010000079.1:549581-666793 GCA_026898415.1 Leonotis leonurus | reverse complement strand
CCCCCCCCCCCCCCCCCCTACACCAATCTAGCTCTTTCGGGACCAACAAGTGGTATCAGTGCAGTGGTTCATATTGACCATTGTTTCTATTTCACAGGAGATTATCTCTGTGTGGTCATCTTGGATAGATCTTGAAAACGTTTTCACAGCATAGTGCATCTGCATTTATCTAATCATCTTCTTTGAAGTCATGGAAGGTCAAATGGCTAAAGCTTGTGAGGATTTCTCTATCGCTGGATATGAAGACTAGAGCTTCAGACTAGAAATGTGTCTTAGAGCTCATCACATCAAGATGTGGTCCGTCATCACAAATGGACCAATCAAAATCATGCACAAACATTCAGCTGAGATTAAAGATGGAACAGGACCCACTCCCATCGTTGAATTAGTCGAAAAAGAAAAAGACATGGATGATTATACAACGGAAGAAAAGAAAGAAGCAATCTTAGACGACTATGCAAAGGGGTTGATTTCCAGCACTGTAAGAGGAATCTACTTGGCCAGAATCCGACGTCTCAAAACGGCTAAAGAGATGTGGGACGTACTGCGATGTGATTCAAGAAAACAAGCTATCCATAGCTTGTAACAAATATGAAGAATTCAAGATGAAACCTGGTGAAACTGTAGCACAAATGAAGAACAGATTCACCGAAATCTTGATCGAGATAGATGCCATTGACAAAGGCAAATATACTCAACGCGAAAAGAACCTCAAAATCATTCGCGCCTTACCGGCCAGCTGGGAGATATATTCGGCAATGAAGGAAAAAGAAACTGCTTTCAAAGCAAAGTTAAAAGAAAAGGAGGTGGAAAAGAAGTCTCCACCAGTTGTGGTAGTAAAAGACTCATCTAGTTCAGATGATGAAAACTACCCCACCAAAAACTACTTCGAGGAATACTCGCTCATGGCTCAGAGATTCCAAAAGATGGAACTTAGGGCAAACAGATATAAACGTCTCTACAAAGATAACAGCAGAAGTTTCAAAGGAAGAGATCGGTTTGGAGATCGACCTGAGAAAAGGAATGAGGTAAAATCTACCTCATATGTTAAAACTGACCTATCTGAATTCTCTTGTTTTAAATGTGGAAGGAAAGGTCATTTCAAAACGGACTGCCCTGACATCTCCAAGGCAGAAAGAGAAGAGCTCCGAAGCAAGCGAGACAAGAAGCTCAGAGAATAACACAAAGCCATGCTTGCTGAGGAACAAGCTGCTTCAAATACATTAACCGACAGCTCATCCGAAAATGATGAAGCCTTCATAGCTGATGAAGAAGAAGAAGAATGGGATGAGTGTCTCATGGGTCATGACAATGGACTTGACAATCAAGAGGTAAATTGTCAAAATTCTATTTCTTCTAATCAATCTATATGTAATTCTGGTGATGAAGAAGAAGGTGAAGAAGATCTCTCCATTGAAGACTTTACCAAACTGATGGAAGATCACTCAAGATTGAACAAGATGTTCAAACATGTCATAAAAGAAAATGGAAGAATGGCAAACACCATCTAAGAAATGAAGGAAATTAGCAACTCGTTAAATGATAGAGAAAATGCTCTACTTCAGCAACTCAAAAGCAAGAGCGAAGAAAATTAAACATTGAATGCCAAGATATCTGATCTCATTGATCGAGAAGCATCTGCCCCACGTAAGGTCGATGATTTGAGTGACATGATAAATCACTCAATACACAAAAAGGAGGATAGGATTCAACTCATCAACGACATGCAAAGAAGAGCTGCAGACCGTACTGGACTTGGATTTGACGGAGTTGACAAAGGACCACCTAAAGGGAAATTTGTCAAAGAAAAGAGAAAAGATAAGATAGTAAATCTCAACAACAATGGGAGACAGCCACAAGCTATCTTAATCAAGGATCAAGGTCAGCAACAACACAAATTCACCACTCAAGGGATTGGATTTCAACAAAGAAAACAGCATGCCCAAAGAACTAATCAAACTGCTCAAGAGTTCAACCATCAGCGAGCTCCTCAACCATTCAACCAGAGAAAACCATCTGCTCCCTTCAAACCATCTGCTCTTAAGAAACAAGCTGTGTCTATTCAACCACCTGCTAAGAAGAAAATAGTGTACATTGACTTCAGTAGAAAACAAATTAGACCATCACAAAATGTTACTATTATCAGAAAAATTTGGGTTCCAAAAGGAACGGTGTCCACTAACAAAGCACCCTCATTCAGTAGGGTAGCTAAATAATCCTTCTTTGCAAGATAGGAGATCGAGTAGAAGAAAGCACATAGCTCGGGGTGCGGTGTGGATACTTGATAGCGGATGCTCCAAACATATGACTTGCAACAAAGACTTGTTAATCAACTACAAGGAGAGCACTGGACCAAATGTTACTTTTGGAGGAAATTCAAAAGGATTCACAAAGGGCTATGGTGACCTTCAAGTTGGTAACACTACTATTCTCAACGTATCATATGTTGAAGGTCTAAATCACAATCTATTCTCAATTACCCAATTTTGTGCTAATAACAAGAGAGTAGAATTTACAACTAACAAATGTCTTGTCAAGAACATAGAAGGAGAAGAAATTCTTCTTACTGGAATTTTGCAGGATAGGTTGTATATCGTACAATGGAATGATCAAACTGAAACCTGTCTAGTAACAAAATCTAGTACAAAGACCAGCTGGTTATGACACAAACGATTGAGCCACCTAAACTTCAAATCAATCAACAAGCTGGTGAAAAACAACCTGGTTGAAGGTCTGCCTACTCAAATCTATGACAAAGACTATGTATGTGAAGCTTGCCAAGTAGGAAAACAAACAAGAGCATCATTTCCCACAAAGGCAGCTCACTCCACATCAAGGATTTTGGAACTTCTACACTTGGATCTTTTTGGACCTATATCTCCATTAAGTGTAAACGGTAGAAAGTATACTCTTGTTATTATCGATGACTTCTCTAGATTTACTTGGGTTGTTTTTATATTCAAGAAAAAGGAAAATCTAGAGAAACTACCTGATCTTCTCAACAAACTTTCAAATCAAAAGGAAACATCCATCATCACCATTCGATCTGATCGTGGAACTAAATTCATCAATCATATGATCGAAGGATACTGCTCAAAAATGGGAATTCAACATCAAACATCTGCAGCTCGTACACCACAACAAAATGGGATTGTAGAAAGACGTAACCGATCGCTCAAAGAAGCTGCCCGAACTATGTTAAATGAAATCAATCTCCCAAAGAAGTTCTGGGCAGAAGCAGTCAATACCGCTTGCTACACACAAAATCGATCTGTCATCACGCAACGTCACGGGAAAACCCCTTACGAACTGTGGAACAACAGAAAGCCTCGAATCTCTTACTTTCGTTCATTTGGCTGTAAATGTTACATTCACAACAATGGAAAAACTCAGTTAAAAACATTTGATAGCAAAAGTGATCAAGGAATATTTTTAGGATATTCTGAAATCAGTAAAGCTTATAGAGTTTTTAATAAGAGATCTCTAGTTGTGGAAGTAACACCACATGTTGTTTTTGATGAAGCTAATTTTGAAGTAACAAATGAAGGGGGAACATCGCATGAAGAATGTTCACAACAATCTGTTGATGAACAAAATATTCAATCTGCTCCAACCCCAACTCAACCACCATATGTTCAAAACTTGGTAAATGTATCAAGTATTAATTTAAACGCTGACAATTTCATTGATGTTCATATTACAGATCATCCAGAATTTGAGGATCCTCCCGATGAGATAGAAATCGAAATATTTGAGGAAGAAATGAAAAGGTGAAGAAAATGGGTAGATAGTCATCCATCTGACCTCATTGTTGGGAACCCAACAGACGGAGTCAAAACTAGACGCATGCATGGAGAAAGCGCATTACTAAGTTGCTATCTAGCTCACACCGAACCAAAAGATATCGAAGAAGCCTTACAAAATGGAGATTGGATCAATGCCATGCAAGAGAAATTAAATGAATTCAAGATAAATGAAGTATGGTATTTGGTGGATCGACCTCATCATCAAGGGGTAATTGGAGTTAAATGGATATTCAAAAATAAGAGAGATGAAACTGGTCAGGTAGTACGAAACAAGGCAAGGCTAGTCGCTAAAGGTTATTGCCAACAAGAAGGGATTGACTTTGATGAGACTTTTGCACCTGTTGCACGACTAGAAGCCATCATACTGTTTCTTGCCTTCCCTGCTTATCAACGATTCAAAGTATTCCAAATGGATGTAAAAAGTGCATTTCTTAATGGAATCTTAGAAGAAGAAGTTTATCTAGAGCAGCCACTAGGTTTCGAAGTTGAAGATGAAAATAAGGTGTACAGATTAGCTAAAGCAGTGTATAGTCTAAAACAAGCTCCTCGAGCTTGGTATGAAACATTGTCAACATTTTTACTTCAATCGGGATTCAAACGAGGATCTGTAGACAAGACGTTATTCACCATCAAAATCAAGACTATATCCTTTTAGTTCAAATTTATGTTGATGATATCATTTTTGGATCGAAATCTGAATTCCTGTGTAACAAATTTAGCAAGCTAATGCAGGACAAGTACAAGATGTCAATGATGGGAGAAATGAGTTTCTTCCTAGGTTTGCAAGTCAAACAATCAGCTGATGGGATCCTAATCAATCAATATAAATACATCAACGATCTCATTACAAAATTTGGGGTTAAAGATTGCAAACCAGTAAAGATTCCTATGCAAACAAATGGACAAATTGGTCCTGATGTACTTGGGAAGGCAACAGATATAAAACAATATCGTGGTATTATCAGATCACTTTTATATCTAACTGCAAGTCGACCTGATATTACTTTTGTTGTTGGTGTTTGTGCTAGGTATCAAGCTAGTCCAAGGGAATCCCACTTGGAAGCAGCCAAAAGAATATTGCGTTATCTCAAAGGAACCGTTGAGATAGGTTTATGGTATCCTTGTGATGATAATTTTGAATTAACTAGATACTCTGATTCTGATTATGCAGGTTGCAAGCTTGATAGAAAATCCACTTCTGGGACTTGTCAATTTCTTGGAAGCAAGCTCATCTCGTGGTTCTCTAAAAAGTAAACTTCGGTTGCAACCTCAATAACGGAAGCAGAGTACATGGCTGCAGGGAGTTGCACAACACAAATCCTATGGATCAAACAACAACTAAAGGATTATGAAGTCTACATGGATGGTGTACCAATATTTTGTGATAGCTCCAATGCAATAGCCATCACTCAAAATCCTGTTCTACACTCTCGCTGCAAACATGTGGATGTTCGTCATCACTTTATTCGTGACCATGTTGAAAAGAAGAACATCAAGATAGAGAAAATTCATACGGATGTACAGCGAGCTGATGTTCTCACAAAAGCATTGCCAGAAGATAGATTCAAAATGCTTTGTGGAAAGTTGGTATTGATAAATTTCATCATTGGTACAAGTGTTGATAACAGCTAGCTGGTGGTAAAAAGCCATCTGTTATCACATCTATAACTTTTACATATTCACCAATATATATGTACTGCTAAAATTCTGTTTTAATTCTAAAAAAAAAAACATGCTGCATTACTTTGAAAATTAACAGCTTGCTAATTAGTTAAAAGCTCGGAGCAGATCGTTCAAAGGAGAAAAACGACCTGCTATCCATCAACAAATGCAGCAAGCTGCATGAAAGTAAAAATGAGCAGCTAACTGCTAATATTAAGAATAACAGATCATTCAAAAGATGAAAACGATCTGCTTCTCTACTTCCAATAGCAGTCAACAACAAATCGTTAAAAGAATGAAAACGATCTGCTAACAACAGCAGCAAGCTTCATAGAGTGAAAAATAGAAGCTCACTGCCAACATCAACTAGAGCAGATCATTCAAGCATAAAATGATCTGTTAGGGCATTAAAGTTCATTTATTTCTCCAACTCTTGGATTATTTATGTCTAATGATTGCTAATAAAAACAATTTATTACTAGGTAATTTCGAACGGCTGTGTGTCAGAAAAGGTGACGGATAAAGTGCTATTCATTTAATGTTGCAGTCCTCGATTATTGTTTCGAGACAATGATGTGACTACCATATGGACGAAATTTGATGGCGTATGAACTTCATTCGACTTTTGGGCGGCAAATGATTAAACAAGGGAGTAATCTCAACCATACTTGTTATTACTTTTATATGTTTCAATCTGCATCGTTGATTATTTGCTTATAAATAGGTAAATGTTTGACTGTTCTTTTCACACTCAAATATTCCCTTTCACAAAAACCTAAACCGCCATTGTTGTACTCAAGCCTTCAAACTAAGTTTTCCTGCAACTCTATATTTCACAAAAACCATTACAATCATTCTCAAAATGCCTGCTTCTGAAGCAAGTTCTTCTTCTTCACAAACACCTTCGATTTCTTTATCGGAGATGCTGCACTCAATTGAGGCGAAATTGTCACATGAGCCTCGTGCTGTACTCGTGCATCATGGGTTTCGAACCCTAGATGTCTTATTTAGCAAAATCGAGGCTTGCAAAGGTTACAACACTTGAAAAACATGAAATGGATTTCAACACCTCATATGCTTGCTTACTCTTCATGCTCTTCACATATCCTGCTTTACTTATCTATGTGTTCATTATGTTGTATGTGCATTTGCTTATGATTTAATCCTCATACTATGGTAAATCAACACTTTGTCATCATATAAAACGTTGATTATCAACATACATCTTCACACGCTTAACCAAAATGCATCTCTATCTAGGGTTCCACAAGATCATTACTGCGAACCAGACTATTTTCTCCCACGACAAATAGCGTTATTTTACTGCTCGTGGATGGTAGATGATCGGGAAGAATATACTGTCAAGATCCCAGTTGGAAAGTCCAAAGAAGACAATATTCGGACTACCGTGATTGAGATAATTCTTCAAACTTATCACTTGACTGATGAAGGGGACATAGTGATTGAAGAAATCTCGGATGACCAGATCCAGAGAACTCTAGACATAATCCTTGCTCAACCACTCCAGTGGACCGGAAAGGCGTTCAACAGATCACTAATGCTACCTTGTTATCGTCTTCTTCTCGATTTTATCCAAAAAGTGTTTCTTGGATACTAAGGCACATACGACTCGGTGACAACGGGGAAACTCAAGGTTATGACTGCGGTACTCTTCAACCTAAAGGTTAATTGGGCGAGATCGCTGCTGAAACTCATTGTTGACAAAGAACAACAGATCGATGTTCGTCAAGATAGCGATGGAAATTGCACCAGATTAACCATCAAACGACCTCTTCGCCTCTCCACTAAACTCAGCTCAATCATAGCTGGCTTCTTCCAGAAGGATAAATGGCACAAATCTGTCGACTTCAGCAAAGATTGGATTTTACCAAGGACAAGACATCAGATGGAGATGTCCTTGGGGGTGGCGCCTCAAATTTTTCTTAAGGTCACAGATGAGAAGATTAAACAGGCACTGATCCGGGTCGGAAAATCAAATCCCGAATGGGTAATTCCGACTAAGAAACCCACAATTGGTGAAGCAGCTGCAGCACAAGTACAAGAAGAAGTGGCAGCAAATCGACCTGTTAAGAGGAAGGCAGCTGGTAATCCCAAACCAGCTGTTGCTGCCAAAGGAACTAAAAAGCCAAGGAAAACAAAGAGCAAATCCACTGCTCGCAACTTGGAAGCTAAATTGGACGTGACAGTTGATCAAATAAAAGAGCAACCTGCTCCGGAAATAAATGAAGATGAAGTGGAAGTTGACATTCACGAGCAGCCCGCTGATGATATTGAGGACAGACTGAAAGGAGCTCAATTACTCTTCCAGCAGCTGCGAGAAAAGGCCACTGAGTTGGTGCTTAAATCGCTGCATGGCATTCGTCTAACTCCAACCACTTTTGACATGGCTCAACGTTTCCAAACATATTTGAAAATTCGCGACTGCAAATTTTATATCTTGGAGGTCATATTACTTCTTTTCTCAATCAGCGACCTAAAGGCCGAGGAAAGTAAACTGCTCAAATACTTTGGATTTCTTGATGTCCCTGACGCCCGTCAGTATTTTCGCACATATGTCTTGACTAAGATGAAAGAGGAGGCTGACACTCTCAATGTCGATCTTGCTCCCCTCTATGCAAGCGAACAAGATTTCTACAACCTCGCAGTGGACCTTCAATCTGGAGATTTTGATGATATTTTCAACTTTGAAGCAAAGTCTGTAGAAAAAGAGAAGCCCAGTGATTCTCCTACTTCCAAACCCACTGTCGAGATCGATTCACAAGAACCATCTGCTGTGATGGAAGAAGCAGCACCCATTTTGGAACCATCTGCCGCACCAACTGAAGAAGCCGTTGCTGGTCATATTGAAGAAATTTTCACTCACGGCACTGCACCAGATGGCTTCCAACAACATACTTTGGAGGACTTATTCTCTGCTAACCTTGGCTCCCACATGACAGCAGATCAAATCAATGAGCTCATTCATCTAAGAATCAACAACCGATCTGCTGCATTGGCAAACTTCATCTTCTCCGCAGTAGAGAGCGCATTACACACTGTTGAAAACAATGTCCAGCTCGCTCATTCCAAGTTATCCAACGAGCTACATAAAGACTTGGACAATGATCGTGAAGTTTTTGACAAATACAAAGAAGAGACAAACAACAAGTTAGCTGTTCTATAAGAAGAGGCTAAATCCTTCGAGACAAAAATGAATGAAGCTAGAGGAAGGATGGTAGCCGAGGTCAAAAAGCATGTTGAGCAACAATATGAAGAAATGGAGACAACCACGATTCCAAGCGTGGTTCAAAATGAACTAGCAAGATTGCTTAACGACCAGCTGCCCAAAGCCCTACAAGAAGCTGATGTAGCAACAGGGGATGAAGTTTTCAAAATTAACAAGTCCATAACTGACATGAAGGTTGCTCACAGCGAGCTGTCCGTCGACTTCAAAGCACATCTCAAGGCTGCTGCCAAGCAATTCGATGAAGTCACGGGCAACATCTCCACATTTTTGCAGTATAAAGAAGATGCAGATGCCAGATTCAAAATGCTCAATGATGAGATTGCCTCCCTTCGACTCATAATTTCCAAAGAATTTATTGATGATGTCAAAAAGGGGGAAGGAAAGAAGATTGTCAAGCCTGCTGCCCCCTCTGCTCCAATCAAAAAGAAACCAGCTGCTACTCTTAAAAGGAAGAAACTAACTGCCAAACAGGCTGCTGAAGCCAAGCATCTACAAAAAGAAAACGAAGAAAAACGCAAGAAAGAAGAGGAGGCCAAAATGGCAGCAGATCGAAAAGGGAAGAAAGTTATGTCGGAAGTGGATGAAGAGGAAGAAATGTTTCTAGACGGGTACAAAGCAGAGCAGATCGCTGATCCTGAATTTAAAAAGTTATGGAGGGCGTAAAAACTAAGTCAAGGAAAGACTGGAGCTAAAGATGATAAGGATGAATCTCCGGATGAAGAAGAAGATGAGCCATCAAATCCAATTTTCAAATTCTTCGAAAAATTCCAGTTGACTGAACCTCAAAGCTTAACATGGATTCATTCTAAGAAGGCTGCTCAATGGAATAAACTAGTCAAGGAATTTATAATGCAGCATTACTATCTCATGGACCAAGACGTACAAGGAGGTTCTGTGGACGACTTGTTTCACGAATTTCTTTCCCAACAGAAGAATCAATTGTTCATAGAATATCTCTACAGACAGTTTGCAATGACAAACACCCCTCTAACAGCCCCAAAGAAGACAACCCTTCTATATCCAAGGATACCGAGAACCACAGAAGTTGATCATACAGCAGTTTTGAATGCTATCAACCGTTCTGCTCAATTGATGAATTATCCCATTGACTTCAATAATAAAGATTACCGAAGGATCTTCAATGGAATTTACGCAAGTTTCGGTGTGCCATCAGAATTAAGACAACGAGAGATGGTGGAAAGGAGGAGGGCGCAGCTGGCTGATCAACAAAGGCATCAATCTCGCTCTGTAGAAAAGAAAAGTCAACCACCTCCTCAACCGTGAAGATTAATTCTTTTGATTTAGCAGCGAACTGTTAAAAATGCATAATGTAACTGTAAAGCTGTTATGTCAATAAAGTAAAGCCTATTTTGAAAAACAACCTGATGACAATATCTCTTTGTCCAGGCAATGTTTTTATGATTGTTAATTTATTATTATGCTTTCTAACTGTCTTCAATATTGAAACTTTACTTAAAAGAAAAATATTAGTGTGGTTTCGACATCATCAAAAAGGGGGAAATTGTTGGGAACCCCATGAAGTTATATTTGTTTTGATGATGTTTTTCGAAACTACACTTTGATATTTTGTATTCTAGAAATCAGGTTGTCATTGTTATCTGTTAAGGTTATTTTAAAATGTATTGGAAGCAGATCATTTTTGTAACTTAAATAACGATCTGTCTTATTCTAGCAAAATATCCTGGACACAATGATGGTTATATAACAAGTTTTCTTCTCTATGTAAGGCAGTTGGCTCCTAATATGGAGAGCAGATCGTTTTCATATATTAAATAACGATATTCTTCACATAGTAGCAGCTCGCTGTCATTTATACTAGTTTTGGTTTCGACTTCTAGTTCATCTATCAACAGATCACAAATGTAAAAGTGGTTTGAAGTTTCAAACATACTTATATCGATCTGGCTTTCTAGACTACAATTAGATAGAAACAAAATATACTTGTTCATTACAAGTAGTTGAGCAGCTCGTTCTAGAAGTCCAGCCCACTGCTCAATACCTTCAACAGATCGTCTCAAGACATTACTTGAGGATAAGCAGCTCGTTCTACTTCATCAACCCTCTGTCATCACAAGCAGCAGATCGTTTGCGTCAAAAACGATCTGGTCATCATTTCTACTTTATATACAACAGATCGTTTCTAAACGATCTGGTTTTTATACAAGATGGAGGTACAGCAAGATGTAAATACAACACGAAGAACAACTAACTGTCATTTATCAAGATCAAGCTGCTCCTCACAATAACTACGGTGGACTGCCGACATACCTAAATTTGTCACAAGTCAACCACTCAGTGTATTGTCACATCAACGGCATGCTTTAAGGAATGAAGTACGAGAATATTAAAACTCCAGTACGGTGAATCATTCCCAGTATGGCAATACACTGGGAAATCTCGTGAAAGGTGGAAACAACTCTCATTTGGCAGCGCGTGTCTCAACACCACTGCCATGCATTTAATGCTGCCATTAATGCGATGAAGAAGGACACCTTCGTCTCCAACGGATAGTTTCTTCAAAGAGGCTATATATACCACCTTCACCTCCAGAAAGAAGTACGAGAATTCAAGCTATTATCCTGCGATTACTCTGCTAAAAGTCTTCAAGCTCTCAAACGTTCAAAACACTCCAACATCAAGAATTCTCAGTAGTGTTTACAGTTGTTGGAGATTTACTTTCTGGAAAAATCTATTTCTACAAAACCCAAGTTAGGATCTAGATTTGATCCAGTTGTGATCTAAGTTTGTATTGGTCATTCTTAGAAGATTTGTATTCACAAGAAGTTATCTAGATTAGATAATTCTTGTGGCTCGTACTCAACGAGTAAAAAGAAAGGAGAAAGCTAGTAAAGTTTTCGATCTAGATTTGATCGAGCCGTGGACGTAGGGACAGTTTATCCCGAACCACGTTAACTGCTTGTGTTCTTTATTTCCTAGTTACTTCATCATTATCTTTTTCATACTCTTGCATTTAAATCTTGGTTGATAATCACTTCAAGAAAGAAAACGTTTTCACATTAAAAAGAGCATTAACCATCATATTCCGCACACAACTTTAATCAAGTTTAAATTTGCATTTATTATTCTTGATTACTGTTTTTCACGTATAATGTATTATTTGAGTGAGATTAAATCTTCCTGACAAGAAGATTTGTTTCACTACTCTAAGATATCTTAGTTATTAAGTGTGCTTAAGCCTTATATCTAAGTTTCAAACAAGTAAACCCTAAAAGTTTGAATTGGTGTATTCATCCCCCCCCCCTCCTTACACCAATCTAGCTCTTTCGGGACCAACATAATATAATCGGGCTTTCACTTTATTTAACAAGCTTACCAAATAATCAATTTATACCATTATACAAAACTTAACATGCTAAAACAGGCCTACCAAAGAAGCCTTAGTGTTTTCTAGATGTTGCATTGTAAAGAACAGAGCGTGAGTCATGATCTATATCTATAGAGCATCTATACTTAGACTAAGTCTTGCAGCAGAGCGTACAAGACACAAAATAAAGAAAATGTTCTATTACTAACACAGAACATAGGAAATGTTCTGTCCAGATACTGCCTAACATGGAGTATCCCTAAATCATAGAAGGTGATTTTATATAACAAATCATTCCATGATCTGTTCAGCACACAAATCAAGGGGTGATCTATGACATGCTTAAGAGATGGATGATTTGCCTAAATGGATCATCTGTTCTCTTGTACACTTTCGTGTCACGTAAGCTTCGTTCTCATATGCTTATTTTGGTAATGAAATTTGAATATTGAGAAATGATGTCATACCTTAAATGGCAACAAAGGACGCATCGCTGGCAAGGAGTACATTCCAATGGCTAGTTCGTGCTTCTTAAAGCATTCCAACGGCTAGTTCGTGATTCATTCGTCTATAAATACTTCTTCAAGAGTTCTAATACAACTCACTTGATTCCAAACGATCAAACTCTACAGAAATATTTAAGCTTTCGAAGTGTTCATTACACCAAGCGTTCATACTCACTGCACTTCACACTTAGACTTTCCGCACTTTAGAATCCATTGTTATATTTTAAGCTAGAACACTCTCCAACTAGAACTAAACTTGTATTAAGTTACATTGCACTGTAATTTTTAGTTATATTCTTTTCTCTAGCCTTCAAGCTTTCGGAAGAACTTTTTAACTTGTAAACCTAGTAAGTGTAAAGGTCACGACCTATTCTTGCACAATTCAAGTCCAGTTTAGACTTGTTGTTGTGACTGGTCCTCAACCAGTCTAAAGAAGCGAGAAGTTTTTCACAAGTTAGTGAAGTATACCATCAGTTTGATAGTCCGTGGACATATGGAATTTTTCCGAACCACGTAATACTCTGTGTTCTTCAGCTTTCGTTTACCGCTTTGTTTATTGCATATCTACAACATACTCATTATGTGATATTGCATAATTCGTAAACAAACCTCTTAAAGAATTCTTGGTTACCAAAAATAGTTTTTTTTAATTGAGCAACAGACTAACCCACCACTTC
Source organism: Leonotis leonurus (assembly GCA_026898415.1). NCBI lineage: Eukaryota > Viridiplantae > Streptophyta > Magnoliopsida > Lamiales > Lamiaceae > Leonotis > Leonotis leonurus. The sequence continues at coordinate 653,549 of JAPKLX010000079.1, read as the reverse complement.
TGCACAATTTGCACTCGCACCTTCTATGAGTACACATCACGTTTTGCATAAAAGATTATTTGGTACATCTTCTGTTTTTCTAAAACACAAAACTTGAACAACATACCACCAAAAGTTTGTGTTGTGTGTTCACTCGTTCTGTCTGGTTATAACTCAACAAGAAAATATAAAGTTGAAATTGGTTCACCCCCGCCATACACCAATAATTGCTCTATCGGGACCAACAATCACGTTGGAAATATATTATGAAAAAAAGGATAAATGAATGAAAATAATAAAATTTGACATAGTTATGTTGGAAAGATATTATATACGAAAGATAAATGTGTAAAAATAGTTCTATTAGATATATATATTACGATCATAATAGTATAATTATATTTATAATATAAAATAATACATATATATATATATATACTTTTTAAATAAATTCTAATCGTGACTAAAATTACATCGTGATTAACACGTAAACAAGATTAACATTTAAAGTCTTCTGAGTTAATTTTTACTATTTTGATATATAAATCAACAATAGTAAAATGATTTAAAAAGAAAACAAGTCATGAAGAGGAATGAGAAAATATATAAAAAAGCTGCCAATAATTTATAGTTTCCATGCATCGTTAATATTTTAATTTCAAATTCAATAATAGGAAACATTTACTCCACTTTAAAAGAATTGCATTAAAACTGGTTTATTTTATGATAATCCTTTCAAAACTATATATATAATACTTTGCTGTAATAACTCACAAAGAAGGTAAATTAAAACAAATAAAATTTAAACTTAAAGTTTACTTATATATTAGCATATGCATCCCGTGCAATATATAGGAAAATAGTTATCTTATTTAACATGTATAAGATAATTATTTTTATTTTTTATTTTTTTTATCATACTCTATGAAATTATAGTTATTTATTTTAGTTTTTCATTGTTATATTTTATGTTAATTCGAAACATTGATTTTTTTTTTTAATTTTATGTTGTTTAGTATTTGACTAAATGAGTTATTTATTAGTACATTTGAGGTTTATTGGTACGATTAGAGCTATCTAAATTGTGAGACATACTACGGTTTTGAAGTATCTCCAAACTTTTTTAAAAAAATTCCAACCTATAAATATAACTCAGTTCGGCCCTTTAGGGTCGCTGGGCGGATCAGTTTTATTCGTCCATGCAATATAATAGTTTTTTAATTTAATAAATATAATAATATTAATTATTTTAATAACTTTTTGTACAATAAATATATTTACTTATATAAAATATTGTACATAAAATATTTTAATTTTAATAATATAAGGTTATATTTTAATATTTTAATTAAAAAAATCGAGAATTTGAAAGATTTTTAATATCTTAATTATATAATCACCATTGAAAATGAATTCTAATTGATATTATGTATTGTATCTATATATAAAATGAACATGGGGTTTAATTGGTTAAAACGGACCCCATACCGAGTAAAGAGGTCGCAAAAGAAATTGGGAATAGGTAATCCAAGCCCGACTTCGAATTGCTAGCGCCAAATAATGGCAGAAGGTGGTTCTACGTTGACGGAACGTTCATCCCTACCGGGTAAACGAACCTGGTATCCATTGGTTGGGCCGAGAAGACGGTTAAAAGAGCGAAGGGTGCTTTAAGTGACAGTAGAGCGAGGGAAATGATCCAAATGAGAAACACGCATGGTGAGAGTAAGAAATATAATGATACCTGCAAAATAGAGAAAGAAGATCTTGAGGAAGTAAACAGAAAGAAAGAAACTCTGGTGTCGATTGCAGGCGGGGAAAGGAAAATTTGAGGGCGTTAAAAGTTTGCTTGAAGTAATGGAGAATAGAGAATGATGAATCGCTAAAGTGTGAAGAAAGTTTCTAAGTATGGGAGTTCTCCTACTTATAGATTGGAAAGGAAGGCAAAATTTTCACCTATGCAACTTGTATGCTTAGGATTAAGAATAACTTTTTGATCCAATGGTTGGGTCAAAGTGGCGGTTGACCGTCCCAAAGAGTGTCAGTAAAAGCATCCTCGAAACAGTGCAGTAAAAGTGAAGGGGCAATGACGTTTGATAAGACATGCATTTAATGACACATTGCTTTTTACAGCTAGCGGAGGTGTTAAGTTACGTTTTTACCCCTCTGGAATTTGAGTAAAGGTGGAAAAAAAATCAGAGCTTGTGGATGCTCTACAGAAGAATGTATATTTAGCTTTGGTAAGATTAGTATCTCAGAAGTGTTGCAGACCTCTTCTGAGACATTTTTTTTTGGGGGGGGGAGGGGGAGATGCTGATATGAATAAATATCAGCATAGCTTATAATATAAGTTATTCTATTATAAAATGTCACGAGAAAGTATTTTATGATAAGTGCTTACGAGGTCTGCGTTTGCATAGCTCTCATAGCCTAAGAGATTCTAAATGCAAAGCTAAAGTGCTCTGCGTAGTAGAGGTCTCTATTGCAGAGCTAATGTGCTCTGTGTAGAGAAGCACAATTTAGCTCTTATTGGGCTTACCATGATAATGAGCTTGGGATCAATAAAGCTTTTCTTCGTCTTATACGAGCTCTGCGGGTCTACGCCAATGCGCGAAATGTGAATAACAACCTGACACATGCCATAACTTTACTGACATGCGCCATAATAATTACCTTCCACGTAGACGAAATCCTACCAACCTTCCATGACCACTACTGACGTGGCTCTACGCTATTGGAGAGGATTTAACAACTTGTATTATGGAATCAAAGGTTGTTATCTAGATAACATTACCCTTTTACCCTTATATATATCCCACTAAAAGTGGTCACGTTTGACCAAAAAGCTCTCACATATTTGGTCAAACGTGGCCACTTTTAGTGGGACGGAAGGAGTACTATACATACCTCATCCATTTTTATTGCCAAGGAGAGTTACACTTTAAATACTCACTTACATTTTACACACATACTTGCATTTTACTCTCAAGTCTACTACGAGCTAACTTGGGCGTCGGAGACTCTCCCCGAAGAACTCCGCCATTCTCGGGTCTTACTTTGCAGGCTTCTCCCGCGAGATTAATACCAAGTTTTTCGCGACTACATTCTACTGTTGTATTCAAGGTATGAACTCCAAATCTTCTATAGCATTCATACTTTTTTCTATTTATTTTTTGTGGATTAATTCCTTATCCAACAACTGGCGCCGTCTGTGGGAACTTTGGCCGAGAAAAGGATGTTAGTTCCCTCTTCTCGATGTCGCATTTCCTTGGCTGGAATAGTAAAATTTTAAACTCTAAAAATTGGGCAAATTATGGCGATGAAACCACAAAAATTATTATATCATGACGATGAAGTCAGACTTTATAACCATGACGCTGAAGTCATTAAAAATCATGGCGAAGAAGTCAGACCCTATTAAATCATGGCGATGAAGCCAGACTCCTATTAAATCATGGTGATGAATCCTAAAATTTAAGGACTTGTCGCTATTTTTCATTTTCCGCCCAGAGTGTAATGCCCTGCTCTTTTAACCCCGAATTAATTCAAAATTTCTCGGATTAGATGCTCTTATAATCAAATTATCATACCAAGAATTTCAAGGTTAATTTGTAGTAATGTAATATTATCAGAACGTGCGAATAGGATTTTATCAAATAAAACCATCTTGATGGATAGTTAGTATGCTATATGAATCTATGACTAGATAAATCAGTAGTGTAGTTAATACAAAATTCATTAGATCATTAGAGTTAAATGGTATTGAAGGATGATCATTGGTTAACTTGTTCTGGGATACAATCATACTTTAATTAACTACTTAAGATATATACATGTGCTTCTAGTACACGAACAGTAGAAAAAAAAAAGAAAGGAAAGGAAAACAAACAAAACAAGAACTTATAAAATAGGAAATAATGCGCTATGATCTATATTATCATCCCACTACACAACAAAATTGATATATATATATATACAAGATCTTGGATAAAGTAAGGTAGTGGAATACACAAAAGGAAAATGTTACGACGTGTAACTCTAGTCTAGAAGAGGTACATAGCCAAAGCTGGAAAATGATGCACATATAGGGAAGGAAAGGCAGGGTCCTAGGATGCAGTCTATAGAAAGAAAAGGGAGAGAGATTGAAACTATACACTACCAAAGACCTATTAAGGAACAAAATCTGCTAAGAACATACTAAATACATAATAGAACAATAGGAAAGCCTTAAAAAGTACAATACTAATTGATATAAAAGAGAAAGAAAGAAAAGAGAGCTGCTGCCTTTGAAACCCCTTTGCAGAAGAAGCCCTCCTTTCTGCCACACTCTGCTAAACTGCAACATAAGACAAAGGAGAAGTGTTAGGGAAGAGTTTCGGTGAATAGGGTATATCAAAGGGAGAAGTATAGAGATCTTCTTGAAATGGAATAAAACAAAAGAGAATAATGAATGCAGAAAAAGAAATAACCCATATTAGTGTAAAACAGAAAGAAAACAAGGCTGAAGAAAAGAGATAAGGGAGGAGAGACTAACATGCTCGATGCAGCTCTTCCTCTCTCTCTCCAGCATGCTGCAAAATCAACTCTGGCCCTACAATGTAAACTGCAACCTAAGACAATTAGGAAATCATAATAGATTGAGGAAAGAGGTAGCATCCAAGGTCAGCCCCAATTCTTAACCTCGGCAATGAGACCCCTATAAATAGCAAGCTTCTTAAACCCATATACTTTTGCAATCACACTCCACACACCAGGCTAAACAAATAAACACATAGCAAATAGGAGTGGAACCGAAGGAGATTTTGCCCAACTCATTGCTTAAATTCAGACTAGACAATTTGTTTTAAGGTAATCAAGACTTAAATCCTCATTCTTGCTAGTACATGTTACTCTTTAAAGATTTCAGTAAGAAGTTTAGAAAAATAACAGCTGTACATCTTGTTGTAGCACATATTAAGAATCAGGGAACTTGGCATCATGAATTTAATCTTTAGCTATGTTCAAACACAAATATACTAGTGTAAGGAAAGATTTTTACCTTAAGTTCAGGACACATGAATGACATTATTCCACAGATTCATAGATTCTAGTTTCTCCTTTCTACCTCCCATTAGTTAAACTTAGAAGCTTTCAAATTGTCCTTGTAAAAAAAAAGGAACTGTGGTATAAGAGCTTGAGAACCATTAACACTTCTCAATGTTTTACTAGAGCAACATGACAACTTAGAAAGAACAACATGACAATAGATTCATGTTGTAACCACACTAAAATCCCCAACACTATTTAGACTGTTTTAAAGACTGAAGCTTAAAGTTCAGATTATCAACCACTTGCAGAAATGCTTAAAACACCATGAATTGAATCTAGGAAAAGATAACGACATTTGAACTGTTTGCAATGCAAGAACTATACTAGACATTTCAAAAATCGAGAAATTTAAGGCGGAAGGGGTGACTTAGCTGCTGTGTAAGGAGATGAGTTAACGGCAGACCCAGAAACGAAGCGTTGAACCTGCAACCACTTCTCCTTGTTCGAAAACATTAAGTAACAGTTAGAACTTAAACCAAAACAATCAGTACCCCTAGGACCAAATCAAAGTCTGAAATTGATATAATAGTAGGGCTGAGTCCAAGAAATCTTTTAGGAATATTTAGAAAATTTAAAACATGCAGAATCTTAATGGGATTCAGTAATCAAAATTCAGAGTCTAAATCAAATCCAGGGATAATAGGCTTTGGCCCTATTCCACAAATTTAGCAAAGAACTTAAGACATGCAAGTTGGAAATCTTAGAAGGAACGAGTAAGGTTGAGATTACCTGGGCTAAGCGGCGGCGGCGGCGTCTGGGTGGAAGCTGAAGCAGCGACGACAAGGTGAGAAGCAGCCTATTGTCTTCGTTGCCAAAGAAAAGAGAGGCAAAACTAGAGAGAGTGTATAGTGAGGAATCATAGAGTGAGGGAGAAAGGCGACGAGAGAACTGGAGAAACAGCAAAGAGAGCCACTTGGCTGCTGCTCCCTGCCGCCGAGGAAGAGGCGAGGCAGAGAAGGAGAGCAGCGACGAGAGGGAGTTCAACGTTGAGGAATTTTGAGAGAAAGAGAAAAATGAAATCACGGGAGAAAAATAGGAGGGAGTTACCTTACGAAGGAAGCGGCGAAACAAGGACGGCGGCGAGGGACTCCGAGGGCTTTATTCCAATTCTCGTCGAAGAGGAAAAACGGCCGAGAGAGAAAAAAGATATATGTGTGACTGTGTTATGTCTGCAGAGGGTGAGCTAGGGTATAGGTGTAGATGGGTAAGGTTATGGGCCAATTATCGGGCCGGGTTAGATATAAGAGATGGGTCTAAAAATTTCCTCTACTGGGCCAAACCTGAGTATCGCATGTGGGCCGAAATAATTATTAATCCGAATGGGCCGAGATTTAACCCTATAGGCCGCATTTTAATATAGGACTGGGCTGAGAATATAAGGATCTAATGGGCTAGATATAAGAGGTTTAAATTATTCTTGGGCTGTAAATAATTAATCTGTTTGGCCTAAATTATAACTAATACTAAGAGGCTAAGGTTGAAGTCTAATTGGGCTAACTAGTTATTTAATTGGATCAAGATCTAATTAATGTGGACTATGCCCAAGTGTAGAATATTATTGTTGAACTTAGAAAATAAATTCATTAAGCTAGAATTTAATCATAATATTTGATTAAATTATAAATCATACTTAGAGTGTATTATTATGGTTATTACTAACCTATAAGAGTAATTTAAATATTTCGATCTAAGGATCAAAATATTCAAGTAGAAGTTTCTCTATGGATTATACACAACAATTACTTACTTGGGTAAGTGGATAAAATTTAGTAATAAGTCATAGCTTGATTTTAAGAATTTAACAACACCTCTAGACAATAATTAAGATGCTGGAATATTAATCAAGTTAAGACCCGAGAATAGTTCTCAAAATAATAGAGGATAATATTTCCTTATGCTTAGAAATATTATATATACTCAAAATTGTGTCTCACTTGAGATTTAATTAAAGGTTTCGACGAAAGGTCGGATCTGAGTTCCGGGTACGAAGTCATCACCAGTCGAGACTATTCAAGTAGGCTTTTCTCACTCTATAAAAATATGTGTGCATGTCTTCAAAATAAAACGAGATATCTTTTCAAAGTATTGTCTTGCCATAAATATTTTGATTTATGTATGATACTATCTGCTCAATGAAGTTAAAAGAATCGAATTCGGGTCCCAGTGGGATGACTATCCTACTAGGACTAGTGTACACAAAATAACCGTGAGTCATCGAGCGGGTTGGCCGGTCAAGGTGTTCGTGGAAGGTGTCCACATTCCCGACACGAAGAAGAAGAAGAAGAAGAAGTTAAAGATATGGTAGATTACTAAAGAACTTAGATCGATCGAACTTTAAGATTTCACAAAAAAGATTTTAGTGAACCCTATGTTTAACTTACAGTGGCATGACAATTATATATATATGAGTGTGATTTTGACATGTGTCTATTGAGTACAATTTGTACTCAGTCCTGCATGTATTTCTAAACGTGCAGGTTGAGCAACGATGGAGGAGTGGTGCTACGTTCAGGCTCTTGTCAATCTCTTATTAGTTGACTCCTGGGGGTTCTACATGTCTTCATACATATAGACCTTTTATCTATCAGAGTAACGTTCCGCTGCTAGTTCGAGGTCGTTATGTATTAAACCTAAGACTCGAATTTCTTTCATGATATGTTGTCATGTATTGAGCATAAGACTCAAGTCCTTTTCTTGCCAATCACGTACAATGAATTATTTGCCCAATTATGAGATTATTGTTTAGTTTCGTCCTCGTTCCATTACCCCATTTCTATCCCGAATTCTTTAATCCCTTCCAAAGTCACAGTTTTCCCGACTTTACTATCCTTAGTAGAGTGCAGGCGTGACACAGAGCTTTTGTAGTCTTTGTCTTTTCTTGAAAGGGGTAAGATTAGAAGCTCCTATTGTCACGTCCCCATTTCACTTCTCTAAGTAAAATCGAGGAAAACGTGACCATAAGGGAAAATACGGATAATGAAATACAACGAGGGAATTGATAAATAGATAACCCGTGAACCATACATCCAAGAGGAAGATCTCGATAGGGTTGTTTGACCGAAGTCCAATACATCAATGAAACTTAACGTTTGAAGTCATCAGGGATTTAAAATAACATCAAGGAAATACGAACAGAGTGCGTACAAGTCTGGAAAAATACATAGTTCGAAAACAAGATAGATAACTAATAAGTTCTTGGATCTGAAAAACAAAGTCTGGCAGCGGAAACTGGATCAATATCTAGATTTACATGTATGACGACATATAAACCACCGAGAGTAAAATAACAAAAGTTCAACAAAAACCACCGCTGAGCCTTCCACTTCGTCATCACGACTTATCCTGCACATTTATAAATATATGCAGGGCTGAGTACGAAAGTACTCAGTAAACACATGCCGAAATCACATTCGTACTGATATATTTGCAATTGTCGTAATACAGTGCAACATAGGGATTTTGTCACTAAAGAACCTATGTTCACTAAATTCTTTTGTGATCTTAAAAGTTCGACTGGCCAGTCTAAGTTCTGGAGTAATCAAACATATCTGTAATTCTGTGTGTCGGGAAAGTGGCCACTTTCCGCGGACACTGAACCGGCCAACCCGCTAAGATGACTCACGGTTCTGGTGTACACTAACCTTCAAGATATAAATCTTTAAAGGTCCGAAATCGATTAAATTGTTCAACAGATACGCATCATACCAAAATATAAACATTTTCGACAATGCAATACTTCATAACATTTCAAATTCTAAAGCATTCTAAACGAAAATCATACTTTGGTACAACGCATACGATTTGATTTGTAAAAGAAAGCCTACCTGATGTGCTTCTTCTTCTAACGATGATCTGGTGTAGGTTGATTGAATTTCTCCTTCGCCGAACCTTAATCGTAATTAGGAGGGAAAATACTCATCGTGAGTATTAAGTTGTCTTATCTAATCGAAATGAAATAATATGCTATTATTTCATAAATTTATTCTAATTATTACTCGATTTAAAATCGAGTCCTTAGTATTTAATTCAACCATCATCATTAAAGAGTTCTAATAATTATCTAATTACCGAATCTCCCTAATATGTATTCTAAGTCATCTTATCTAATCAAGGTATTATAATTAGTCGAGATAATTCACTCGAAATAATTTAATAACAGGGTTAATTACTCAAGATAACATACTTGAATTAAATAAATTCTAATCTAAGTTCTAAAACAAGCTCTAGTGGTTAGTTCTTATCTACTTACTACAGATTAAAGATTTCATAGTCATTGAGAATTTCATTACGGAATTTAAAATTAATCCCTTTTATCACTATCTTAAATCATTGAATAATTAAATCATTATAAGGGACAACCCAATCCATTATTAAAACCCAATACCGAAATTAATAAACCCGTTACAAAAAAAAACGAGCCCAAACCATTCTCATATAAATCAGCCCAATAGATAAATTTACTACAGCCCATTTTATTCACATTTATTCGGCCCATCAGATTTTATTATTCAGCCCATTGATTTTATTTTTACTTGGCCCAATTGTCTATCACTCTCAACCCCTAATACATTTAACACGGTAGCCCCAATTCAATTCTGTTCAATCTTCTTCCTCACGACGCAGCACCCGACTACTCTCCATCTCTCTCGCCTCTCTGCTCTCGCTTCACCTTCTCCGTTTCTTCCCTTACACAGACACCTTCCATCTGCTCCCTTTCTCCATTTCTTGTTTCTGTCGTTCCTCTCTTCCTTCTTCCCTTCGCTTTCTTTCTGTTTCATTGCGATTTCTCCCTCTCGGCTGCTGCTCGCTTCTTCTCGAATGTTGCAACGGCGAGTTCTACCCTTCAGCGAACTCAAGGTAAAGTTTCCACTTTCTTTCGATTTCCTTCTAGTTCTAGAAATTCCAGTTTTTGTTTTAAAGAAGATCCACCAAATTTTCCTTACCCCCTTAAATTTCTGGGTTTCTTTTAGGGTTCGAAATTTGTGTTCTTGCATGTTTGGTCTTTTACTGATTTCCTAGATTTTCTACATATTTTCTTTAAATCATTACACTCTGATCTCAACTTGATCTGTGGCAGGGCAATTGGACTGCGGGGTAGTCGTAGGAGTGTCTCTGAATTGTAGGTGCTGGTTTCTCCTTCCCAGGTAGAATCTTTAATTTCTGTTCTTATAATTTAGGGTTCATAAGGCGTATGTGCTTTTTCTTCTCCCCAATTTCTGGTTTTCGGGAATTTGACAAGCAAGGATTTGAACTTGGGCTCAAATTTTGGAATGTTAGTACTTTAGGTTTTTTTTTTTTTTTTTTATTCCCTTTGATTTCTATAGAATTCAAAATCTTGATTTACGTTTTCTATTTGAACCGATATAACGAATTAGTTTTACTCTTACTTTATTCTGCCTCCTTCTTTCTATTACGGTTTGGGAAAGATGGAAGACTTCAGTTTATTTAATAATTCAAAGCTCTGGTTTATCGAGTTTTAATCTCTTACTGACTGGGTTTCATTTCTGTTCTGACTGAGGAAAACAATATTTGGTTTCTGGTCTGAGTTTTGGGGTTGGTTCGTGGAGAAAGTTCTGGGGATCTTGCTGCTGGGGAAGGTAGTTTCTCTTAACCTTAATTTCTGGTATTCTTATGTCTTTTGAGTTGGGTTCCATAATCTGAGGTTAAGAGTAGTAGTTATGTTCTGGAGTTTGGAGCGTGATAATCTATAAGTTCAGTTCTAAACAAATCAGAGTACATGTATATATATCTATGCATCGGTATATGAAGATCTAGGTGATTTGTTTTGATCTTGACTATCTAAAAAGAATAAGCATGTGTTCTGGAAACAGTTAATAAATTCTAAGTCCTGCACATATATAAAAGTCTAGGTTCTGTATGCTTAACACCATCTTAGACTCTTTACTGCACTAAAAGAACACAGCTGAATATTTAGGGTCCCTGATTACCTGAGTATTTCTGAAAATTCTGAATGGAATGGCTTTGGTGACTTCTCGGGGTGTGGTAAAAGCTATTCTGATAAAAGCTCAGATGAATGAGAACTGAGTTCTTTTTAAAAAAAACATAGTGAAGTTTTTCAGTTGGGATTTAACACTAATCTGAAAAACTGAACTCATCTTACCTTACTGCTTCTTCAACTAGAATTTAGGGTGACTGAAAAGGGCTTCTTCTTGTGTGTTTGTGAGAGTTGCGTCTGTGTTTGTGTGAGTGAAAGTGGGGTTGAAGTGCAAGAGTTGAAATGGCTTCTGGTGGTGTGAATCCTTTCTGAAATGCTAAGTAGAAGTGAGGTTGAATTCTAAGGCGTGTAGGAAGTGTCTGTGGTTGCTATAAAGAAGAGTTTATTCTATTGTTATGAAAAGCAGAGATACTTGAGTTACTACCTATGGTTCACAGTCTATAATCCTAAGATTTACACTAATAGGCTCCTGTATGTTGACTTCTGAGACAAATATATATATGCAGTGAATCTTCTATGGTGCAGGAAAACAGATTGTGAAGTGTGGGAGAAGTACAGCTCGATCTATGCCTTGCTGCCTTCCACTTCTATTTGCCTTCTTCGGTTGGATGAAACTCTCAGCTGTTGCACTTTAATGCAAGCAGATTTGTGCAGGGTAGATATCTAATAGTTATGAATGGGATTGCAATGGGATTCTTTGACCAAATGTAATAGACTATTGGCTTTGGAACTATAATATCTTTTATAGAGTAGTAGTTTAGTACCCTAGGTACATAGTTAAATGCAGCATTCTCCCTTTTTTTCTTGTGGAACAGATCTATTCGCAGATCTTGTGGTTTATTACTCTTCCTTCCTATAGTTGCAGCATGAAAGTACATATATATATATCAGATGTGTGCGTGTTCTTACTCATAATACCCAAGGAATAATCTTCTTAATAATATAATATAGAATTCTAATTTCTCATTCTCTACATTTCCAAACCTTAATCTAGTAATTGCATATGTAATAACATGTATTCCACCATTGAAATAATTTCTAGTACGTCTTATATATAATAAGGATAATTACCATATCTAGACTAGCTCATATAATATTTCATTATTCGAAAGACTAGAATGCACGAGCAAAAATTTATAGCTACTAATATAATTCATAAAGTCGATTTGTAATAGACAACGAAATTTTTATTATCGCTATTCCTGATACAAGATAAATTGGAAAAATTTTACGGGTCATTACACCTATAGCTTTGTGCAACAACGTTGATTAAGTCAAACCCTATAGGTCCTAGCAATGCTTGGCAGGGGCAGAGCCGTACCTAACTCATATGAGGTCCTAAGCCATAATGTGAAAATATGCCTCATATAATGCAAAAAAACAATATGAAAAGTGTCATACTAAATCCATTGCTTGACTTTGAATAACTATTTTTCATTTATTTCCTTTTTCTCTTCTGGGCACTAGACATATGTTTAAATGACATCTTGCATATAACAATCTATTATATACTATCAATTACAAATCAAAATGAATACAAGTCAAATAAAATTGAATAAATTAATATTCATATACTAAAACATCATCAAATATATAATTGTACAATTCTAATTCTTATCTTAGAGTAATAAAGAGGTCCAAGAAAAAAATAATAATAAATATATAAGAACAACTTAACAAATATAATATTCATCATTACGTCACAAATTATACAAGTCAATTAATCTAGATAGAAAATCAACATTATATCACAAATTACACAATCCAATTAAATTGATAAGGATAAAAAGAATTTGAGACATTTATGAAACACCCTAACTCTAATAATAAATAAATAAACTATATCTTTTGTCAAAACCTTTTTAAATGCGGAAAACTCCTTATAATATGTATATATTTTTATATAATATGAACAACCTAAAAACAAAATAAATTTGAAACTAAACCATCATAGGAAAACTTTCATTATAATTCTATATCGTGATACCAAAATTTCATGATCCAAATTTCGTAATATACAATCCGACCAAGAACCGTAAGTCAACGTTTTATAACATTTCCAAAATAAGTACTGAGTATGCATGCGGTAACATAATGTACAATAATTGATACGTCATTAGACACGCCACGCATCTCCGAACTCAAGTACCTGAAAATGTTAAAGTGGGGCATGAGCATACATAAAGTATACTCAATGTGGGATCATATGCAAATATTGTCCAAGTTAATAAAACAGTAAGCACATACGGTACCATGACTTAGCATACCTGATTCGCACTGAGAATAATCTAGGACTGTGACGTCCTGAACCCTATTTACGGGATCCAGGCAACATAACATAAATATTGCGCAATAACTCGAGTGAGAGCAAAATGAGACAGTTTTAAAACTGCCCTACTCATCACCAACTGATTTCATAATCACACATACGGCTAAACACATAATATTAAAATGGACAACAATAATCAACTGCATAACTGAGTTAGATCACCACACCTTAACCTTGAACTTGAACTGAAAATCGAGAAATTAAAATCTCAACAACGTGTTAGTCGCGCCGCACCTAGTCGTCACATGATATTAAAAGTATAATTTATTAGAACCTATAATTACAAATAATTATAAATTTCCAATCTTAATCTTGAGTTAATAAATTAAGTTTATGATTTAAATATTACATTGTGAATCTATTATGTATCAACTATAAACATTAATTTGATTCGTATTCTTATTTAAACATTCTTAATTTAATACTTTGATTATATTATTAAACTAAATTTCTAAATCTCATTCAAGTTTTCTATTATCACCTAAGTGTATTAATTCATTAAATAAAATTAAGCATGATATAAACTATTATTTATTAATTAGACAAAGCTTAACATACTCATTAACTAAAATTAAATATCTAAACATAAACATATTATGCATGGGTTGTTAAGTAATTTAAATCATTTAGGCCACTACTAAAAGAGATCCACATCATTATGAGATAAGTTTATTGACTAATTAAATTAAAGCCCATAGCATTACTTAAATAAAACCCACCCACTCCCTAGAGACATACGTATATCACTCTCTCTCCCTCATTTATCTCTATTCTCTTTCCCCTTTACTCTATTTATCTTCTTCCTCCCCTCATTTGAGTTCTGTTTTACAGTAGACAAAATCCACTTCCAACCTTTTATCTCCTTCTTCTCCATTTCTACATAAACAAATTCACACCACTAAAATTTTATTCTTCTCCTATTTAATTAATTTGGGCTTCAGTATCCACCCCGAAGACCACCACCTCACCACCCTGCTAATTCCTCCCCTTCGGATAGAACGAGAAACAGCTCTGAACCTAGCCGTTTCAGTCTGGCCCTCTAATTTCCTCCACCGACAACGACCACATCAAAAACCCAAGTGAATTGAGCCCTAACTTGACCTAACTCGGTTATCTCATTCAAGATTAAATTTTTATGCTACAGGAGAATTATTTATTCTACTTGTTTTATTTTCTTCTAATTATTCACATTTCATGTAAATTATTTGTTTTAAGATTTTATTACTATTGAAATGAAATTACTGAAAATTAGAACTAGAAATTGGAATAATTACTCAAAATAAAGAGAGTTATAAAGAACTTACATTGATTTGAGAATTAAAAAAAACATATTCAGATGAATAAGGAGAAATAATTGAATACTTACTCTTACTCTGAGAGATATTGTAATTCTTTTATTGTGTATGTAAAGAGTTGTTGGAATGAAAATTGTTCTAATTATGTATATATATTCGAAGTTGCTCTCTTTGAAAGAGGCGGTGTGATTGATCGAAAATATCATCTGAAAAAAATATATCCTAATAGTTATCTAATGGTGGAATGTAATTTCAATTAAAGGTTGGTTGTTAAATCTAACAAAAATAAAAATGTTGGGATATCTATAACTTTAAAAATGTAAAAAAATATATATGTGTTTAACATTAATAGATAATTTATGCTGTAAAAGTGGTTATTGAGCTTTATAAGTTATATTTTAACTATGGGCTAACAAATTAAAAATTTACTACAAAAATCCAATTCTATAGAAAATATACCACCTATTTAAATTAAGTTTATAATAGTAGTAACAATATGGAACAATGTAATAAATTGAATAGATGAATTGGGTAAGAGTAATTATAAATTCTTATCCAACATAATAGCATTAATAATAATTTCTCGAATTAAATTTTTTTATTCATATATCATAAACTAGGGGCGCGATCTCGACTAAAATAAAATTAAATTTAACATCAAATAATTAAATATAATAAGTAAAATTCATATAAAATCACAAAAAAATAACTAACCTACACAAATGATTAAAGAGATATAAAATATGATAAGAAGATAAGAGATTAAGAGAGATAGTGAGTCTATAAAAGAGATTACAAATTACATCTATTATATATAGTTAGGTGGTTTCAGGTAAAAAGAGATATTTGGTAGGAAATAGGAAGAGATCTCATCCACCCCTTTTAATCAATCTAATGACTGTTAATAATTCCTTCAAATTCGAAATTTATTCAATTAGACAAGTTGCATTATTATCCAATAATGCATTAAGGGAAAAATTGTCTATTTTTTTTAGACGGTTTTGTTAAGAGATTTGAAATTGATTTATGCACCATAATTTTCGCAACTGACCAAAAATAATTTATCCCAACTGGAATTGCCGTATTCACTTCCTTTCTCTGCAAGATTAGATGTTATGAAGAAGAATCCAACCCCTGTGCGAAGATCGGGGCGACGTAAGGTTGCCGAAGACGACGACGATGTGTTTCAAATTCTAGATAGACCCAATGATTTGACGGTGCAATCTTCTCCGAAATCCAATGCATCTGTGCGAAGAAGGCTAATAAAAAACCAAGAAGGTTAGTATGTTATTGCATTTATATTAAATCACATGAATGTAAATGAGTTATACTACTTTTTTATTCTTGTTCCACCAGAAAGATTGGGTCTTTTTTATCATAGTTCACAACATGTTTTTTTCGAACTTGGGGCTTTTTGGTTATGTCATTATTTCTATTTTTAGAACTTGAGAATTAGGGTTTAAGTTGTTATGAAATGTAAATCTGATTTTTTTTTTAGTTACATTAACTTTTAGTTTTAAAATTTGGGAATTAGGGTTTGAGTTGATTTGAATTTTCAGTGTGGATGTTGTTTTCTGTATATCGTCGGTTGTTCAATTGATGAACTATTGCTGCCTGTAAACATGTTTGGAAAATTATGGACATGGATGATTGAATTGATATGAAATAACAAGTGCATTGTCTGATAAGGTATATTGCATTATGTGGGTTATGAATATTACAGATTGAAATTATGTAATTTTTAGTATAACTTATATATTGTGTTGCATTGATATGAATTCTGAATGCATTATTTTATTATGGGTATTGCATCATTATAATGAATTAGGATAACTTTTCATATAATGAGATAATCCAAGTAATGCATTTAAATATTGTGTTTAATGCATAATGATATAAATTTACAATACAATGCATATACACTGTGTTTGAATTGGTGAAATTGTAGACGTGTACTGGCTCATCATAGTTATTGCATTATATCTACTTAAAATTATTATATCTTGTTGCATTGTAATATAAATACATATATGCGTTATATAATGTTGTGTATTGCATCATGACATACCTGAGAAGCTCACTGAAATAGTACGGTGACATACTTGAGAAGCTGGTAAGTCATGAACATCAATGATCATTATATTTGTCATGACCCACCTTTACTAACTGTAGTAATGATGGGTAAAACCGTGACTCGGGATAAAAATAAAATTTTGAATAAGGAAAATGGGTAATAGCTTGAAGGTGAAAATATGATAAAAGCTTCGATAAATACTGGTTCATACATGAAGTTCGGTACTAAGTAGCCGATAACGAAGTACATAAGTCATTGATCAAAAGTCTAGAATTACTGGATGTTAAACTGAGTGTTCGCAGCAGAAATCGGATCAATTTCTAAGTTTACATGTGTGAAGACATGTAAACCCCCAAGAGTTAATACAAATTCAGTTCGACAAAAACCATCGCTGAGCACTCCTCCGGGACATCACAGCTAAACCTGCACATTTATAAATACATGCAGGGCTGAGTACAAAAGTACTCAGTAAACACATGCCGAAATCGCATTCGTACTAATATAATTGTCATGCCATTGTAAGGGAAACATAGAGATTTTGTCTCTAAAGAACCTATGTTCACTAAATTCTTTTGTGATTCTTAAAATTTGACTGCGCAGTCTAAGTTCGAGTAATCAATCATATCTGTATTTATGTGTGTCGGGAAGGTGGCCACCTCCCACGGACACCTGACCGGCCAACCCGCTTAGATGACTCACGGTCGCTGTGTACACTAGTCCGAGGAAAATACAATCCTCAAAGACCCGAATTCGATTATGATAGTTCAAACAGATATGTATCATACAAAAATATAATATGTTTTTGGCAAGACAATACTTCACATAATTTCAGTTCAAAATCTTTTTGAAACGAAATAATAACTGATACAACACACATAATTTTAGTTGTATAAGAAAGCCTACCTGAATCGCTTCCTTCGATAGGATCTGAATTCTTTCTCGTTTAGTATTTCCTTCTTCCGTAACCTTAATCGCAATTAAGAGGAAGATACTCATCGTGAGTATATGATTTATTTCATCTAATTAAAATGAAATAATATTCTATTATTTCATCTATTATTCTAACCTTTTTACTCGACTAATATTCGAGTACTTAAAGATTTCTATAATTATTTTCGTAGGATTTTAAATCAATCTTTGATTTATTAAATCCTTAATACTTCATTTGCTTTACCCAATTATTTTAATAATGGGTACTATAATTATCCAAGACAATTTACTTGAAATAATTTAATTATGAACTAGAATGTTAATTAAGTCTCTATTAGCTAGTATTAATTTAATCAATACTATTTAAGAATTTAATATTCATAGAAATATTACTACTAATTTCATAACTTAATTGATCTAATTATTGGACTTAATTTAACTATTAAATTCAACTCATTTAATTACTAACTTTATTCAAGGATTTAGTTTATTAATCCATTCTTTAAGAGATTAATTTAAGTCCTTTCTAATTACTTAATTTGGGCCCATTCTATTATAATTAAATAGACCCATTCAATTTAAATTCAAGCCCAATTTATCATCATTTATTTCAGCCCACTATTAATAAATTCCGGCCCGTCAGCAACATCTGACCCGGCCCATTCGATTACATTTTAACTTGGCCCGATGAATTAATTTAAACGGCCCACTTGATCTAATTAGCCCAATTTTTAACTAAACAATTTCGGCCCATCAGATTCATCATTAATCTGCCCATTAGATACACTAATATTGTCATAATTCAACTCTAACCCTAGACACACACTCATCCGCCGTTTTTCTCTCATTTCCACCTTTCAATCGATGCTCTCTCTTCTAACAGAGACACCCCACTTTGGTTTTCACCTCTCCCTCACCATCACTCTCTCCCATCGTTGCCTCTCTCGTTTATTTCTCTTTCACTACTGTCTCTATCCCCGTTCTCCTTCACTGGATCTCTCCCTCTCCTGGTTCTCTCTCTCTCTCTCGCTACTGCTTTCGGAGGAAAGCTCACCGGAGCACATCCCGCCAGCCCCGTCGCGTGCTCACAGGTAACTTATCTCTTTTATTTGTTTTATAAATCTCTATTTTAAATCTTCAAGCTTTGAAGACTGCATGCCCTAATTTGTTGTTGGATTTTGGTTGAGACCTAATTCTAATTACTTCCAGTTTCTTAAATTTTCAGTTTCTAAATCATCTCATCTGCAAGTTTCAATTTCTATTTCTAGTTTATGTTTCTCAGATTATGTATTTCTAGATATCTAAATTTTCAAATTTTCTTTTCTCTTGGCTCGTCTGTCTCTCGGTCTTGGTGGGAGGGCTGTCCTTGGTGGAACCAACGTTCGCTGAGAGCTCGTCGGAGCTCCCCCCACCGCCATGCCTCTATGGCCGTCTCCACTACTGAAGCTCCATTCAGTTTTATGGGTAAATTCTAATTTCATTTTCTTTTATGTTTCTATAATTTAAGTTTCTAATATTTTATATGCTGCATGTTTATGTTGTGTTGTCAACTGTCTAAAATGGGATCTTTTGTTGGATTGTGGACTAAGGTGATAGTTATGGAGCAAAGTCTTGGTTTAGAAATCTGACTTTCGATTTATACATTTAGGTTATTGATTTCTTTGCATCCCTGTTTTGGTTGAGATAGGGAACTGTACTATGGTTCCATTTATGTTCTGAAATTTTGTATGTGTATGTTCTGTATGAATATAAAGTTGAGTAGGGAAATGTTCAAATCTGAAAGTCAAATCTTGGATTCTATGTTCTGAAATTCTAACTTATTTTCTAGATTATGTCCATGTTCTGAATCTGAATACTAAAACATAGCTCTTATGTTCTAAAGCCTGTAATTGGTGTGGAATTTGTTCTGGTATGATAATATATGTCTCTATTCTAAATCTGAAGATATGTAAAGGTCCTATGTTTTGAAATCTGAATATATGTTTGGGGTGGTCTAATCTTATTCCCCTAGTTGTGTCTATGTTCTTAAACCAGAATATATATGTGCTCTGTAGTTCTAAAAGCATAAGTATAGTTTCTAAAATTCTGAAAATATAAGAATATGTAAATGTTCCAAATTCTGAAAATGTAATTGTTGTTCTATGTTTCTGCAAATCTGAATTTAGTTCAGAGTATTGTACCTAATCATTAATTTCTCCTTGTTAAATGTTATGTTCTTATATATGATTAAGTTTAACAGAGAAGGTGAAGAAAGAGTTCATACAATTTCACTATATTTAACCTTATAGTTTTCTGAAAAAAAAGTTAAAATAGCAGGTTTTGAACTAAGTTCTAAGAGAGTGCAAAACCTAAAGTATAAACTGCATATACTTGAGTTTTAAAATTTAAGGCTGAGGAAGAGTTTTCTCACTACTTTTAAATTTTAGTTTACAGTTTCTAAACAGGGTTAGAAGTAGAAGCAGTCTTTGAACTAAGTTCTAAAAGGTAAAGCTTAAAGTATGAAATGTATACCTCACACCTTAGGATCTGAATGGTCTGAGTGCTTCTTTGCTTATGAGAGTTTTCCCGGATGCTCTAAATGAGTGAATTTGATTTCAAAGTTGGTATGAGGGAGCTTCTAGTTGTTATATAGAATGGTTAAGGTGTTTTGCAACGTTTGAGTATGCAGGGGCACTTGAGTATTAACCCTCAAAGCCTTCTATCTATGCCTATAGCTACTATTTTTCTTTATAATTCAGCAGTTAAAGATCTGATTTGGGAACAGCTATTAACCAATATATCATCTCTCTTTGTTCTTGCAGGTGAAGGGATGGATGGATTAAGAAAAGTGTGGGCTACTGTCTTCCCTCGAGAAGACACTCTTCCATCAACTCCCTTCATTTATTATGTGTTACACATCTTGTAGTATACATAGGGATATCTTTAGGAAGTACACAGTTTTCTTTTCCAAGAATTGAATTTAAGTGTGAATGGAAGCTGTATTTGGCAGTCTTGACCTCCTTTCTCTTGCTTTTTACTATTTTCGAAAGTATATATATTTATTAGGGTTGCATGCCTATGCCTATCAGATTGCTATGTTGTGTGGATTTGTATTACTCCTTATCTTAGCATTGTGGGATACAATTCATTTTCCCTACAATATTCTAATATATATATATACATGTCCTTTACATGAAAAGAAATGATACTACCATCTTATTATATAATTATCATACCATTAGTATATAATTATCATACCATTAGTATACAAATATCCTTTATGCACAAATCCTCACTTTGCAATAATTTTTAATTAATTGATTAATATGACTAATTCCATAATTTTTTTATGCATTATCATTTTATCAATGACAAGTAGTATACATCTCTATAGTATATAAACATACTACTACTTTGTTATACATTTTCTAAGTGAGTAATTAGTATCCCATTAAGGTATCAATATTCTTAAAACCTTAGTCTTGAAGTGTATAAGTTTTTAATTACTATATATAACTAAAACCAATTATGCAACACAATAATTAATTAGTGTCATCTTTTTGAATAATCTTCTTAATTCAAGACTAACTCACATAAGATCTATCATTATTCCCATAATTTAAATATGCACGAATAATAGTTACTAATATCGATTAGCTAGTTGATAGTTTAAACTTTTATAACGAAATTTTTCTTATCCCGATTTTCAATACATAATAACTACTAGTAGAATAGCGGGACATTACATTCTCCCCCTCTAAATAAAAATTTCGTCCCGAAATTGGTACGTTCTAATAAAATAACTCGGGATATTTCTCTTTCATCTTATCTTCAAGTTCCCAAGTAGCTTCTTCTTGTCCATGATGTTTCCACAATACTTTAACCAACTTGATTGACTTATTTCTAAGTTCTTGTACTTTCTGATCTAATATAGCTTCAGGTCTTTCTTCATAGGTCAAGTCGGGTTTCAAAATCATCTCTTCTTGATGAATAACGTGTTTTGGGTCAAACACGTATTTTCTGAGTTGTGACACATGGAAAACGTTGTGAACATTTCCAAAGCTCGGTGGTAATGCTAGTCTATACGCCACTGGACCTATTCTTTCCAGAATTTCGTATGGTCCAATAAAATGGGGTCTCAGTTTTCCTTTAACACCAAATCTGATTATTCCCTTAGAAGGAGATACTTTTAGGAAAACCTTATCTCTTATCTCAAATTGTAGCTCGGTTCTACGAGTGTCAGCATAAGACTTCTGTCTATCCTAAGCTTCCTTGATTCTTCCTCGAATTTGTCTGACAATTTCAATCATCTCACTGACTGAGTCTGGACCTACTATTGTTCTCTCACCTACTTCGTCCCAATAGAGTGGCGATCTACACTTCCTTCCATATAGTGCTTCATATGGAGCCATTTCTATGGTCGCCTGATAGCTGTTGTTGTAGGCAAACTCAATTAGTGGTAATATTGCTTCCCAACTTCCACCTCTGTCGAGAACCACGGTTCTCAACATGTCTTCTAGAGTCTGAATGGTTCTCTCCGATTGTCCATCAGTCTGAGGGTGGAATGCGGTACTAAAGTTCAACCTTGTGCATAACTCCTTCCGAAGACTCATCCAGAGTCTGGATGTAAACTTTGAGTCTCGATCCGAGGTAATTGACACTGGTACACCGTGTAATCGTATGATTTCACGAACATACAGTTGAGCTAACTTATCTGACCCATAAGTTATCATTATAGGCACAAAGTGAGCATATTTTGTGAGACGATCTACGATTACCCAAATGGCAGTGTTTCTTCTTTTAGATTTGGGCAATCCGGTCACAAAATCCATAGCAATATGCTCCCATTTCCATTCCGGAATCTCCAATGGTTGCAATTTGCCATAAGGTCGTTGATGTAGGGCCTTCACTTGCTGGCAAGCTAGACATATTTCTACGAATGATGCAATATCTCTTTTCATACCATCCCACCAGAATTTCTTCTTCAAATCCTGTTACATCTTCGTACTTCCTGGGTGAGCGGTATATGGTGTATCATGCGATTCGCTCATGATTTCCTATTTGAGTTCTTCACTATGTGGGATGCATAGTCTTCTCTCAAAGGTGATAGCATTATCAGCTTCTTCGCGATAACCTGTAGCATCATCCTTCCTCACCTTCAAACGTATCTTCTCAAATTTTTCATCGTTCCTTTGAGCAGTTAAGATCCTACTTCTCAAGTCAGGTTCTACTACCAAAGTGGCAAGAATTTCTTCCACTGTCTCAGGGGGTGGTAAAATTTCCAAGTTCATCTTCTCAAATTCCTTTATGAGTTCCCCTTCCTGGGTTAGAAGAAATGCAAGCTTTGAGGAAGTTTTACGACTTAAGGCATCAGCTACTACATTAGCTTTTCCCGGGTGATAATTTATACCACAATCGTAATCCTTCACTAATTCGAGCCATCTTCTCTGTCTCATATTCAGGTCTTTCTGCTCGAAAAAGTACTTAAGACTCTTGTGATCTGTGAAAATTTCACACCGAACTCCATAGAGGTGGTGTCTCCAAATTTTCAGAGCATGCACAACGGCAGCTAACTCCAGATCGTGAGTTGGGTAATTCAGTTCGTGCGGTCTTAGTTGTCGCGATGCATATGCTATGACTTTTCCTCCTTGCATCAAGACGCAACCTAATCCATTCTTAGATGCATTTGTGTAGACTACATACTCTTTGTTGGGTTATGGGACTGCCAGTATCGGGGCGGTAGTCAATTTCTCCTTCAAAAGCTGAAAACTGGATTCACATTCTGAAGACCACTTGAACTTGATTCCCTTTCGCAGTTGTTGTGTCATCGGTCGTGCTATCTTGGAGAATCCTTCGATGAATCTCCTATAGTATCCAGCTAATCCTAAGAAACTTCTGATTTCATTAGGAGTCGATGGTGACTTCCATTCTCGTACAGCTTCCACTTTGATGGGGTCTACCTTCATTCCTTCAGATGACACAATGTGTCCAAGAAAAATTACTTCACTAAGCCAAAATTCACACTTGCTGAATTTAGCATAGAACTTCTCGTTTCTGAGGGTTTCTAAGGTGATTCTTAGATGCTCCTCATGTTCTCCTTCACTCTTCGAGTAGATAAGAACATCATCTATAAAGACCAAGAAAAACTCATTGAGGTATGGGTGGAACACACGATTCATCAGGTCCATGAATACTGCGGGTGCATTGGTTAACCCGAAAGGAATCACTATGAACTCATAGTGACCATACCGGGTTCGGAAAGCGGTTTTTGGAACATCTTCTTGTCGGATTTTTAGTTGGTAGTATCCTGATCTCAAATCTATCTTTGAGAAGATACATGCTCCCTTAAGTTGATCAAACAAGTCGTCAATCCTGGGTAAGGGATATCGGTTCTTGAGTGTCAACTTGTTCAAACCCCTGTAGTCTATACACATCATCAGTGTTCCATCTTTCTTCTTGACGAAAAGCACAGGTGCTCCCCAAGGTGATACACTGGGTCTGATGAAACCTAAGTCCAACAGTTCTTGGAGTTGTATCTTGAGTTCTTCTAACTCTTTAGGGGTCATCCTATAAGGTGCTTTGGATATTGGAGCTGATCCTGGTTCCAGGTCTATTGTGAACTCTAACTGTCTATCTGGTGGCAATCCTGGTAGTTCGTCTGGAAATACGTCTGGGTATTCCCGTACAATGGCTACATCTTCCAGCTTCCTTTCTTCCTTTACTTCTTCCTTCAAGTATACCAAGTATGCTGAACATCCTTTCCTTACTAGCTTCGTAGCTTGCAGTGCTGAGATAACTGCCTTCTTCCGATTCATGCTAATCCCGTGGAAGCTTGTGGGTTCTTTTCATGGGGTTTTGAAAGATATTTGTCTCTCATTGCAAAGGATCGTGGCATAGTTTTCGGCTAGCCAATCCATTCCTAAGATTATATCCACGTCGTTCATTGAGATTACACTAAGGTTATTTGCTAAAACCCTAAGTGATCCTAAATCCAAGTTTAGGTTAGAGCACGAATGTGTGAGAGTCGTAGTTCCTCCCAAATGTGAAGAAACTCTCATAGTTGCCTCTACCGGTTCTAGTTCCAGTCTTAAGTTCTCTACACATGCTTTAGCAATGAAAGAATGGGACGCTCCCGTATCAAACAAAATAATTATTGGTGTGTTGAGGAGGGTGCCCATACCTGTCAGGTTTCCCTGATTTCCTTCAGGCTGTTTCTGTTTCATTGCATAAGCCATTGCCTGTCGTGGCTGTTTCTGATGCTGGCGCTGCTGGTACTGAGGTGGTAGTGGTGGGGGTGGTGGTAACTGCTGAGGTGGCTGATGTCTCTTGGGTTGAGCCTGAATTTCTCGGACATGTTGATTTGGAGCTGTCTGGCTAGACCTTCCGCCTGTTCCTTGTTGTTTAGTAGGACAATGGTTCGCAAAGTGACCCTTCTGGCCACACACAAAGCACCCTTCGCTGCCTGCTTTGCATATCCCACCATGCATCTTCTTGCACTTGGGACAAGTAGGAAACTTTTGTGGATAGTTCCCCTTCTGGACATTCGGGTTCTGTTTCCCAAAGTTTTGGGCACGTGCTTGTCCTTCCCATGGTTTCTTCGCAGTTGAGTCGTTCCGGTTATCCTCCCATTTACGCTTTCCCTTAAAGCCTTGGGATTGTGTTTGGGCGGACATCGGTGTTGCAGTAGGTGCATGTTTTTCTCCAGGCATAGCAGCCTCGATGTCAAGAGCTCGGTTGAGGGATTCAGTGTAAGAAAATCCCCCATGGCTTGCCAAGGTCATCCTTATTTCGTGCATTAGACCGGCACAAAACTTTTCAGCCATTTTCTCATCTGTGTCAACTTGTTCTGGCGCATATCGTGCCATATCACAGAACACTCGATCGTATTCTGTCACAATCATCCTTCTTTGCTTTAGATTGTAAAATTCCATCTCCTTCTTCTTACGATAGCTCTTAGGGATATATTTGTCATATATTCCCGTCTTGAAGTCTTCCCAGGTCAAGTTTGTTAGTTGTTCAGGGGTCATGGTCTTTCTACGTGCTTCCCACCAGAAATCTGCTGATCCTATCAGTTGAAATGAGACGCAAGTCATGCGCTCTTGATCCGTACAGCGCAGAAAGTTAAAGATGCGTTCTAGAGCTCGCATCCAAACTTCAACTTCAGCTGGATCTCCCATTCCGTTGAAAACAGGTGGGTTCTGTCTCAAGAATAGTTCCTCGATTCTTCGTTCAGGCGGTGGGGGGGGGGGGTGGGGTTCGTTCTCGCTATTCTTCGTATCCTTCTTCCACAATTCTTGGACCTCTTCCTCTACCACTGCCCCGTGGGCGTCCAGCTCTTCTTGGTGGCATTCTGTTAAAATAAAATTCTACATTATTAAGGTATTTTCTTTTCTTTACAGACAAAAGTTCGAATATAGAGGAAATCTTTAATTTCTATTATATGTTCTTAAATTTTCGAGTTAATTATTATACAATATATATTTATATATCCATTATTGTAACGATTCTAGATACTGCAAAGACCGCTAAGGTCGTCCTATATATACACATCTGAAAATTGCCTCCACGAGGACTTCAATACAACGTACCCAAAAACAACGTACTAGTAATTACATGTCATAATTTTCATCCTCCTAAGTGGCATCAAAAGAGTACTTAGTCACAGTACACGTACTATATGTGTTTCTGTGCTAACAAAAGAGAATCTAAAGCATTACGGAACGGTCCTCGTAGGATCAACGTTTCCGTCTAGTACTAGCAAAATAATAAAATCAGAACGGTCTATATATATATGATCCGTTTCTGATGAGTACATCATCTATCAAAAGCAGTACAAGATCACACTACTATGGGTGAGCTGTCGAGTCGGTACGGTCTCGGTCGGAATGACATCCCTGCTCCTCATCCGGATCCTCCTCTGGATCCTCTACAGCATCCTGCTCATCTCCCTCCTCTCCATCCCCGGCTCTCCTCAGTGGCCTCCGCAGCTCAGCTATCCTGCACCTCAGATCGGCATAAAAGGTCCTAGCATCTGGAGACAGTCCCCTCTTCCGGGACTCCATGCTAGTGGCTGTCGATAGAGGCTCGACTCATGGGCAGTCGTCCTCTGAGTCAGAAGTAGCTAGGGCCTTGCCCTTACCATCTACCATCGGCGTCCCACGCGGGGCTCTCAGCAGTCGTCCCAAAGATGAGGTGGACATAGTAATTCAACACTCACATACACTGCAATTCAAACATCAAAATAAATACTTTAGTTTCGTCACTAATTATGACTAATAATTAGTAATAAAAGGTTATATTTAAATGTTTAACTCCAACAAAGCAATAACAATAACATCCGATGATTAATATTCAAATGTCGTGCTATATTAAAACTAATAAAACGAACACAATAACTAAAATAAATAGATATTTATCAAACATCTTTCGAACCGAATGCGTGAACTTTGTCACAATTTCTTGAATCATGGTGTATCATCTACTTACAATTTACACATCTTCTCATCGGTTTGCTTGCTTTTAATATTGCCTTCTCCTTTATAGATTAAATCTTGTTCCCACTTCCTTTGGTTTTAACCGGGTCGGGTGGGTGCACCTCCACCGTGTCAGGTACAATGAATAACAACTAATATTAATACTGAAATTATATGCATCATTCCAAACAAAAAATTATGCATTATACAATCATAACAAACTTATAATACAACTGCATTTCGAATTTACATATAATGCAACTACACTATTACAATAATGCATCAGTAATAGAAAAATGATTATGAATAATGCAATTACACGTTTGTTCTATGAATTACACGTTTGAAAACATAGTCAAACTTCGATTTCACTTCCTATTATGAAAGTTCCCTAAAAAAAACAAATACAAACAAACAAAAGATAGATAACATTTAATATCACATAATATACAAAAAAGAGAGAAAAATATATATAATCACAATGCTAGAGATTTTATAAAAAATCATTGCATATATCCATAAACAGTACTTTCTATTAACATTATATTATTTTAGATTCTATAACATGTAGTGAAGATATATCACGCGTTCCAAATGAATTGGTACTTACACAGAAATTTACACGCATCCAAAAATATATACAAATATACAATGCAATATTGATATATTATAGTGCAACCACAAGTAATATGACACTGCAATTTATTATGGATGTAAATATTTAGTCACTAAAATTATCTTGACTTCTTTCTTCCATTTCTCCGCTTAACCATTTCTCCGCTGCCGTCTACGTCGGAATGCTGAAAACCAACCACTGGTTCGAGAAGCAGATGGAAGGGACGCTCAACATTAGTTGTTCTCAGTGGATGGACTGGTTCCACGGCGGAATGCAGTTCCAGATCGAGCACCATTTGTTCTCCCGCCTCCCCCGGAGCCAGCTCCGCGGCATGGCGCCGACAGTGAGGGAGCTGTTCACCATCACATCGCGGCGACGGGTTTTGAGGGAATCATTCAACAAATAATTCAGAAACTGATTCGGAACAACTAAATCATTCACATAAACCAAATGCAAGCATCATTAGGACCATGCTAAACATCATTCACATCTCCACGGTGCAGAAAATCCAAACTAATTCAACTGCACTGCGCATGAAATAAATACATATATTTACGACAATTATTAGATATTCTAATGCAAAAAATTGTAGTATCACAATTCAATTGGTTAACCTTACCTTGACTTCCATCTTCCATCATGTTCATCAACTTCAATTTTACATCTCACATAAACAAATAATTTTTTATTAAGCCTCTTTTAATTCTTCCAGCACAATATAATCATTTAATTTTCATTTTAAATGCTCTAATCACGTAATATAGAAATTGAAAATTCTATTACTATTCATTTGTGGCGGTTATGGAAAATAATCGCATATCATGCAACTACTTAATTGAACGCTACTTCTCTTTCCTATATAAAATTACCTGTTCAACCTTATAGTTGTATTTATGTAATATTTAAATGGTTTAAAATTTGAAATGTGCAGTTTTATTTGTGCCGTTAGATCGTAAATATGGATGGTCAGGATTGTTTCCTATTTTCTATTGAAAAAATATCTTTTATATGATCTACATTCTATATATATATATATATATATATATGTTCAAAACTTTCAGTTTAGTCCTTTATTGATAGTCGGAATTTTCTAATCTTTTGTTATTTGTGAAGCCTCTCTCAAGTTAAGATCCATATAAATTTTCACTAAAGGCAAATTCACTATATGTCATGACCGAATCATTAAACTCTGCAAATCCCACAAAGTGACTACAAAAATCATGCACTTCGATAGCTCTTGCCTAGTGTAGGGGTGAACAACGGCTCGGTTCGGTTAAAAATCAAACCAAAATAATAAAATCAAATAAATTGAATTCTTTAGAAACTAAAACCAATCCGACTAAATTATTTACAAAACTAAACCAATCTAAACCAAAATTTGAAATTAGGTTTCAGTTCAATTTTCGGTTATCCAAATATTCTAATTACACATTTTTTCTCAACAATAAATTTATTATAATTTGCACTCAAAAATTGATATTCAAATTATTTCAATAAAAACTTTGTTCAATCATACATATGATAATTTACAACATGAAATAAAGATTGAGAAAATTAATTTATTCAAACAATTTCAATTTCTAAGATTACTCATTCATATTTTATGTTATTTTTTTGCTTTTCTTTTGAATATATGTTTTAGTTTTATGTTAATTCTTTAGAATTTTGACTTGTATTATTCTATAAATGAGATTTTGTAACAAATACTATTTAAGATTAAGTAATTTATTTATTTATTGTAATTTATATTATAATTAATATATAATAAAATTCGTTCGGTTCGATTAATAACTGAACTTTTACTAAAAATCGGTCCGAACCATAAAAAATTTGATTCATAAAAATTAAAACAGAACAAAATCCAACTATTGTAAAATCGATCCAAACATCAATGGTTCGGTTTGATTTTTTGATTTGGATCGATTTTTGTTCACCCCTACTCTAGTGCATGCACTCAAGGAGAGTAAACGGCATTTTAACTTTGATTTTATTAATTGATTCCAGAAAGATAGTCCTTCCTATATCAACTTTTTTTTATTTATTGAGAAGATGAAGGTTTCATTTTCAAAAGTAGTCCTTGTATTTTTGAGTTCAACTATGTACCTTTTTGGGGTTCTTAATGGGTATGTCATGGATTCATAGGCCTGGGTCAAGAAACATATTTTAAATCTTAAGCCAAGACTTTTCTGATTCTTGGAAAGTGTTTGGATCCAAATTGCTTGATCTGACTGTTCAGTCCATTCACTTCGCGCGTGGGAAGGCAACGAAGTTTAGTTCATCAGACCGCAGACAAGTCTTGTTTCAACTTATTTTAAACTGTCAGTACGTGGTATTATTTAGACCAGACCCACTGTCCGATAAAGGGACTCAGTATCGGACACGAGGAATATTTCCAGCCGATATACTTTCAATTTATTGTATTAAATTATTTGCAAGAGTACGAGTTCGTTGTATATTAATAAGTTAACCTTAAGTCGTATTCTCAAGGAAGGCTAAGCATGGCTTATATCTATGTCGCAGAACAGAAAGCAATTAAAAAGAGGGGGTTTTGGATTTTTAATCTAATTAATCTATCTAGGCGAAAAGTAATAAAGTAATTAAATCATAAATCTAAGAACAATGAATTAAGGAAATTGAATTGAAACATGTTTTGAATTGATTAATTAACATGATTGGAAGATTTATATTACTGAATTGAAAATTAATCAATAACATAGCAGAAAGAAAATAATTCATAAAGCAATAAGGAAAGCAGTAAAAGAACTCACAGATTGAAAGGAAAAATAATGCATTAAAGTACTCCGGGTTTGAATCACGAACGAATCCACAACTAAATTGAAGAACGAGCAAGAACTAAAAATCTAGACTAAAAGTGTTTTCTCTCGTGGACTAAACCCTAGACTAGAAGTAAAAAAACTTGAAGGAAGCATCTTTTTCTGCATCGCGGTGGAGGTTTAAATAGATAAAGGAAAATCCGTCAGGCTAGCGAGCTCTAGGGGGTAGCGGTCGCTATCCCCATGTTCTGTCTTTAATACGCTGAGAAGGGGTAGCGGTCGCTACTAGCCCCCCCTCTCTGTCCGTCCAATGTATTGCAGGGGGTAGGGAGCGCTAGGGGGGTAGCGCTCGCTACCCCCACGCTCTGTTGTGGAAAAATCCATGGGGGTAGTCTTCACTCCTTTTTCACGTCTTTTCGCCTCGTTTCTCTTTTCGAATCTTGCTACTCCATTTTTGTCGATCATAACCTACAATGCAACATATAGAAGACCAAAGCATCAATATGAACAATAATAATCAACATTATGAATCTAAAATGCAAAAGAAACGAGACCAAAAATGGATTAAAAAAAATGGATAAAACAAGTCTGACAAGTCTCACAAAGTGACTACAAAAATCATGCAAGTATATTTCTATATATTTCGATTGTAATTTATGATTTTCTACACGTGATATAAATATATGTTCCCCTTTCAATTTCACACAATTCATAAATCAATCAATTAGTGGTCAGTTAATTGAGAACATTAAAAACATGGATAGTGATAAATTGACATGTCTTAAAACAATATTTACTAATTTAACCCATTTGTAAATTATGGTAAGAATCGTGATAATGCTTCTATAAACATGAATTAGTAATTAATGTAGTAAATCAATATCCTATTTACCATAAATATTTGTTAAAACAAAGTAAGTTATAATTTTATATATTTGCATATTACTTAAATTATTTATTTTCTAAGATTAATTTGAGTTTGTTTCCATCAAAATATTACCAGTTGATTTGTAACAAAATAATTCTTTAATACATTATTTTAGTTATAAATAATTTATGTTTTAATAAACTAGTTTTATATTATTTTATTTTTAAGATGAATTCATTTTAACTGTCAATATAAAAAAATGGAATTTATTTTTCTCTTCATGATATACGACAATAATTTAATTTATTTTGTGAGATATAAAAAATTAAAGGTACCTTTTACATAATTTCATCATGTTATTTGGATTATTTTAAAAAATTTGACAAATCATGATGTTCTATAGAACTATTCTAATGAATTATTTTTTATTCAAATGTGTCAATATTATATTCTTGATGATAATCGTATATATTTAATAAATTAAAAATATAAATTAATCTTATGATGCAATTTGAGATTAAAAAACATAAATGAATTTTATGGGTAGAGGTGTTCAAAGGAATCGGAACCGAACCGTAACCGGCGGTTTCGGGAATCGTAACCGTACATGTTCGATTTCAAATCGTAACCATGTAGACGACGGTTCGGTTACGGTTCCAAAATTTTAGAACTGTAAATCGACGGTTCGAAACTGTAACCGTCAATTTGGAACCGTATCACATTTTTATTATTAAATTTAATTTATTTCTTATATTATAAAGAGTCATTTTTTATAATAATCTTTTTATAATTCATAATAACACATTAAAACTTATGAATACATTAATAATTAAATAAAATAAAACTTAAGTAGATGAGAACCTAATTAAACTATAATATTATAAATTAAAATAGTTAGCTTTTAATTAGTGTTCATCTTATATTGTTATATTTATGAAGATTAACATTTTATTTTATTTCATTTCATTAATGTATTTGTATTTAATGTGTTATTCAATTTAAGTATTCATGACATAATAACACATCGAAATATTTTTTTATTTCATTATTAATATATTATTATATGGATATTCTATATAATTAACACTAAATTAAAATAAATATTTACCTAGTAATTATAGTATTACATTAAAAAGGTAATTATGTGATACAAAATTAAATGATAATATCCATTGGAATATAATTAAATTTTCAAAAATTTAAATATATTAGCATTAATTTTTTAGACGGTTCAAAACCGTAACCACTACAAAAAAATATTATTTTAGCAACGGAATTTTTCCGTTACTAAAACAAGAAATTCCGTTACTAAACGTTTTAGTAATGGATTTGTAACGGATTAATCCGTAGTAATATCGATGGTTGCTAGAAAATTTAACAACGGAATATATTCCGTTACTATATATAACAACGGAATTGTAACGGAATTTTCGTTTTTAGAATGGTTTCTTCTATTTTAGTAACGGAACTATAACGGAAAATTCTGTTACTAAATTTTTAATAACGGATAATTCCGTCATTAATTCCGTTACTAAAATTTTACAAAAATTCTGTAACAATTCCGTTGTCGATCTGTTAAAATTTAGAAACGGAAAATTTTTCCGTCACTATTCCATTGCTATATAATGCATTTTTTGTAGTGAACCGAAACCATCCTATACGGTTTGGTTCCAAACCGTGAACCACCACAACTACGATTCGGTTCCAGTTCTGAATTTTTAGAATCGTAAACACCTCTACTTATGGGTAGTCATAAATTGACATAATATCTTAAGACATAATGTTTATATATATTAATTTAACATTTTGTCAATTTAGTTATTTCAAGAATATGAATTAATAAATATAAACATTATGTCTTAATATTATTTCAAGAATATGAATTAGTTACTAATCAATGTAACGAAGTAATTTATCATTTACCATAAATCTTCTGAAAAATAAAATATTTTACATTAATTATATATACATTTACTTAAATTTTTATGTTACCAAAATCAACTTGATTTTGTTCTCACCAAATTAAATATATTGAATCTCATAACTAAATTTTATTCTCAAAAAATATATTAATACATAATTAATACATATATGTTGATTTGTAACAAATACATTTTTACATTGTTTCGTTACTCATTAATTTATCTTCGTTATACTGGAAATTTTATTACTTATTTCATTTTGAAATTAACTCATCTTATGTATTGAATAATAGAAAATAGATAAATATATAATTTTAATTTTTCCCAATTATAATAATAATGAAATAATTAATGACTTATTTTAATTTGTGGGAAATAAAAAAAAAGCTAAAAGTATTTTTAATTTCACGTTATTTGATTTTCAATAAAAGTGTTAAAAATAATTATTTTTAAATAAAAAGTAAATATATCATAGGATAATAATATATATGTAATAAAATAAAAATAATAATTTATAATTTCAAGTTATGTTAAATATTTTGTTGGACAAAATTTTAGTTTAAAAGTAAAAATTATTATTTTATACATATTTACAAATGTTTATTGATTTAAAAATATAGTACTATAAAACTTGTTTTAATTAAGGATATAAAAAGAAAAATAACAATAATAATTAATTAGTGTGAATATTTAATGATCATTCCATAATTTAAGTAGGGGTACACATTTAATATTAATATTTCCATATTATATTAAATTACTATAAACATAATAAATTTTCCTAATTAACCAATTATGTCTTGAGACATTATGTCTCTTCATCGTTATTCTAAAAACATATAGGGGTGGTTTGGTTTGTGTGATAAGATTGATATGATTATAAGTTTTAAATCTCTACCTTTTTATTCATAATTCTTTTTCTCTTTATAAATTTAGTCATTTTTTATGCTACTTAATCATTCAAATGCTTGATTAAATAATTAAGTCAAATTTGGTGTGATTATATAATCAAGCATTTGAGTGATTAAGAGGCATAAAAATGGATTGAATTCATAAGGAGATGGATGATTATGAATAAAAAGATAGAAATTTAATCTTATCAATCATATCACACAAACCAAACCTAGATAATTCAACTAGATAAAAATTGAACTTCCATAACAACTAAAGTAACAACATGTTACTTAAATATGGCTACATCATAAATCCTAGATGAAAAAAGTAAGCTACTAAATACCATGGCAAAATTCATAGAAGTATTTTAGTTCATAATTATTTTATTAACCATAATAAAAACAAGGAAAAGTAAATAACATTGAAATTCTTCAAATATACTTGTGAATATAAAATATGGGACGCTGAATTCGATTAGAGGACTTATTAGAGCATGATCAGTGCGGGCTATCGAGTAGGAACTCGTTCTTTAGGAGTCTGAACCTGCCCACGAGTTGTGCGCTGTGGAGGGAGTAAGCACGTGAGCTACGCTCGGCCATGCGAGACGGAGTGGGACCACGTACTATGGGCGGCTAGCTCGCTCAACTAGGATCCCAACCCCTTTCTCTATTTAATTTTTGTTTTTTTGTATATTTTTTTATTTCATTTATAAATGTACATTTCAATCCAAACATATCACACAATCTTTTCTATTTCTTCAATCTTCTTACCAATCTATTCAACATTTTTGCTATCTCTTCAAACAAAAATTAAATGAAGGATATATTTTTTGCATACATGGAAAAAAAAAATATGGGGTTCATACACGAGTTTTGATGATTTGTTGTTGGGATTTGCAAGTTTTGCAAATCAAAGCTCAAGTTTTTCACATTTCCTCTTCAATACTCTACATTTTTTCTCAACTTCATTTCCCTCCTAACAATATAAGGGAAGAGCTCACTAGCGACTCGACTCATTTTGACCTGATCAATGCCTAATGTGTAAGGTAAGAATCAGGATGATACTGGATACACCGAAGTCCCGATCCCGAAAAAATACCAATTTTTTTGTTCCAGTCTCGATCTTGTTCAAGACTTCAGGACTCTCAAGTCCTAAAATTAGAAAATTGTCCAAACCCAAATAAAAATGTTCTGAATAGTCCCGAATGAGACCATAATTTCCTCAGCGAGACCAAAATATCCCGAATTTTAAAATTAATTTTGTGTAATTAGCAGTTCCAATCGGGATTTGGGACTCCCAAATTCCAAAAATTTTCAATTTTCCAATCCTGGTATCAAAAAATCAGGACTCGGGTCTGGACTAGGAAAGTCCTAAATCCGGATCTCAAATTCTCACAACTAATAATGAGGACCAAGGCGGCCAAAAGAAAGAGAGATAATAAAACACCCGAGACAAGTGACAATGTTATGTAATGTAGATGTGCATAAACAAATCGTAATAGTCCAAATCAAATTGTGATTAAATTGTAGCCGTAATTGTTGAAATTGAATCGTGATTCAACTGTAGTCGATAGTCTTGTTAATTGTAACTCAATGACAGTGGTTCATTTTTGAACAATATTCGTGTAGGGAACTATTTAATCTCAGTTCTAAATATTCGAAACCATGAACCGATTGTTTTTCAATTTTAATTTTAATGGAGTATTGTTTATCCCTAATTTAATTTTAAGGTAAATGGATAAAAAATACTCATTTTCATAAAGTGAAAATAAAAAATATACAGTTAAAAATAAAAAATAGGAATTACTCGCATTACATGATCACATGAAAAATTTCCTCATGCTATCGTATTTCAAAATAATTAGTGATGAAATACATGAACATAGGAGCAATTTCCTCATGTGCAAGTGGATATATATATATATATATATATATATATTATCTTGTAAATTATTAATTTTATCTTTCTTGTTTAATTAAATTTTTTTATCTTTTACTTATAAAAGTGGATAATTATACTTGTACCCACATTGAATCATTATTTATATAGAGTGGGAGCCCGTTACTCTTGGACTGCACAATGGACACACTAATAAATTTGATGTCCGTCCCCACTTTACCAAAATCAGACTCGGCTTATAAGGGGTCCAATAAGTTCTTTAGAACATGGTCCAGAAATACAGGGAACCCAAATATTGAGTTCTTACAGATCGAATTATTTTATTTTTATTTTTAAAAATTCCTTATTTTTAAAAATACTAAAAAGTCAAAATTATTTGCATATTTGACATGTTACTTTTGTATGATAAGTAATATATTTTTTTTGTTGTAAAATGATGGATTCCAATTAAAATTGACTAACTCTTGAAGGGTAAAATATTTTATTTTTCGAAAATAAGTCATTATTATTGTGACACTTTAATATATTAATGTGTCATGAATAATGAGATGAGAGAGTATTATTTTTAAGTAATATTTTGATAAAATTTGAGAACCTAATTTTATCATTTGCACATGACCTTAATACTGATCGAGACGGGACCAACCAAAAATAGTTAACCAAGTTATTAGAGAGTCTATTAAAGCATATAATTATACTATATTGATTCGTTATTTATTGGATATGAAATGTAACATTGAATTAACCTTTTAAATTCATGTATAAATTTACATTTTTTTAATATAGTTTTAACACAACTGATAATTTGAAATGATACAAAACTAAAAATGACTTTAAAAATTTGGATTTCAAATCATAAATCGAAATAAGAAAAAATCAGTTACGATTTTGAATTAGTAAAGCTGTAAATGAAGGTGGGATTATGGTTAACCTTGAATACATACATACATACATACATAGATGTATCCTAATGGATGAAAGCGCAAAACGCAACGCTCCAATGACAATGAGGACAATAATGGCAATCTGGAAATATAGAGGGAATCGAGAGGGCATATTCCTCTGCGCGCTGCAACATTTACACCACCCAAGAGACGTATCGGAGTTGGCGAGCGCGTGAGTTTCTTTCCCTCAAAAGTCTCCATCCTTACATTTAAAACAAACACACCAGCACTCCATCTCAGCCGTCTGTTAATATGACACGTCAACGATCCTCGGCTTTCTAATCGCCCGGTTGATATTAAATTTACCCGAACGCCTTTGTCTCTCCATCTAACTCTACCGCGGTCAAACTTAAACTCAACTCTTACCAACCCTAACTCATCTAATTGGGAGGGAGAGGACTCACTCAGCCCCAATATCTTCAAGCCTTCGAGAGCGAGCGACAGTGTTCTAGAGACAATTTCGTTATATAGATCAAATTGTAGGGGCTTCATTATAACATTCGAGGTATTGATTACAGGTTTCTGTATCTGTTTTTATGCAGTGGAAAAATAGGGCTTGGTAAGATAATGGATGAGATCTGGGAGAGGGCGGTGGAGACAGCGTTGGACGGCCAAACGGACGTCGATTTGGTTCGAACACTAACGCTCGACGGCGCGGTTAAGTGCGTCCACGGCCGTTTGCCGCCGCCGTCGGTCTTTGAGAAATTCCACAATCTTCAGCACTTGTCTATGGCCAATATCGGCGCGTCGTCGCTGGAGCAGTTTCCCCGCCTCCGAAATTTACAGAAACTTATTTTGTCGGACAATCGGATCGCTGGTGGGCTCGAGTTCCTTGTCGAAGCTGGGCTGGATTCGTTGCGGGACCTTGATTTGTCGAATAATAGGATTTCAGATATCAATGACTTGAGACCGTTGGCGGAGTTGAGGCTGGTTTCATTGGATCTCTACGAGTGCCCTGTTACGCGGAGCAAGGAGTACCGATCTCGTGTTTTTGGTTTGATTAGGTCATTGAAATATTTGGATAAGATGGACGCGGAAGAGAATGAGCGGCCGGAGTCTGACGATGAGGAGGAAGATGAAGAGGAAGAGGAGGAGGATGACCCCGGAAGTGGAGAGATTGACGGCGAGGACCATCCTTTCAGGCTGAGCAATGGACAGAGAGGGGGGAGCGAGGGAGTTGTCGATGTAGACGAGGATGAGGAGAGTGACGCTGATGAGGAGGAAGCCGAGACTTCAAGGGGGGTGAATGGGTTAAGTCGTTCTGGCAGTTCTCAGCATCATTCTAATGGGTTCAGGGTGGAGGTTGTGGATGGAGAGGATGACGAGGAGGATGGGGAAGATGAAGATGATTCTGTGGAGGAAGTGTATGAGGATGATGAAGGTGATGATGAGGATGTGGTGGAAGTCCATGAGATAGAGGACAGTGATGATGGAGAAGATGTTGTGGAGGATGATGAGGAGGATGACGAGGAAGATGAGGATGAAGAAGAAGTGGATAATGACGAGAGAGATTTTGGGGAGCCTGAGAGTACTGGAAGGCTCAGCACGGAGGGGGAGATTGATGGACACGAGCAGGGGGAGGATGATGCTGACGACGATGATGATGGGGAGACTGGTGAGGAAGAGCAGGCAGTTGAGGAGGATGGAGAGTTTGATGATGAAGAAGAGCCTGAGGATGAGGTATAATTCCTTTTATCTTTCAGTTCTCTGAAATGTGCTTTTCATGTTGTGTTGAAGTATAACGTGTCTTTGTTTTTGTGAGAGAAACGTTTTTTGGTTTAACGGATATTTTGTCACTTAAATCTCAAAATGAGTATGCTAGGAGCTTAGCCTAAGTTGCATATCAAACACTTTAGCCAAAGACCTTAAAATCCTCATTTTATATGTTTTGTTGTGCTGCATATTTTTATTTCGCCGCTCTCTTTATTTTTAGATCTAAGTTTTACATGAGGCATGTCGCTGTTGTCTTGATTATCTTATTTTCCATTTCGTGCTCATTTAATGTTTTTTGATAGAGCTTGTGTCTCATTGTGGCTTTCTAATCAATACATTAGAAGATAAAATAATAGTTTGCAGTTTTTATGTGGTAGTGACACACACAGTGTTTTACAGAACCTTTTGTGATCTGCAGATTCTGCACTATAATTTCTGTGATTTATGCATATGGGTGGATATGTGTGGAGAATTTATTTTCAAGATGACATTTGACATCATCTTTGTTAGTAAAGCTTGTATTTATGACTTATCGTTGAGCCAGTATACCAGCTAAATCTTCATATATTTTAGCCTCCTTTGGCATCTCGAAATTTTAATCAGAATTATTTAAGATTTAAGTGGATTTCTTTTGTGGCCGAATTTGCAGAAAAGACGTTTCTATGATGAATTTTGGTTCTAAATTTTGTCAAAGCCTGATTGAATTTGTTCACACATGTTTTTCGGTTTTCAGTTTAAGAACAATCTCCTTTACCGCCTATATCTGAACCCTTTAAAATACCAGGAAGGAGCTCCTTTCTGGAAGTGTTATGAATTGGAAGATTTTAATGATGGTTTCTGTTTTCAATGTTGGTTATACATGTGATTTGACAATTATAGTTTATGAGGTTTAGTTCCGAGGCTTGAATTATCTGGATCTTATGGTTGATTTATTAATTATGCTCACACTTTATTAAGGTTGAATCCTTTTTGCGCCTTTCTTTTATAAAAATGTTCAGATGTTTCAGTAATCTTCTTTTTTACCTTGTTTTTTCAGAGTTTCCACATTATAAGGTTTTTTATATTTAGATTTATCTGTAGTTTTAGTTTGATCTTATTTGTATTTTTCTCTGGTTGATTGCAGGAAGACGACTATGGTTCTGCTGGATATCTGGTTCAACCAGTAGAGAGGGCTGAAGCAGATGCTGGTGCTGATGTTAGTGATGTAGGAGAAGGTGAAGACCCTGAATTGGAGGAGGAAGATGATGATGTTGAAGATGAAGATGACGAAGATGGTGAGGTCCAGGAATTGCCTCCTCCTCCTCCGTCATCTTCTTCCCATAAAAGGAAGAGAAATGGCAGTGATGACGACGACGATGATGATGCTGCTGGCGATGATGGTGATGATATTGTGCAGTATAGCAGCAAGTCGTCCAAGCAGAGATAGTCTT
This sequence comes from Leonotis leonurus, assembly GCA_026898415.1. Lineage (NCBI taxonomy): Eukaryota > Viridiplantae > Streptophyta > Magnoliopsida > Lamiales > Lamiaceae > Leonotis > Leonotis leonurus. Next base: position 613,389 of record JAPKLX010000079.1, on the reverse strand, counting down.
GAATGGCAGTTATGTTTAAAAAAATTCAGGAAGACAGTGAAATTAGTGATGGTTTTTGCAACTCAGGGGTTAAGACAATATTTGGAGGGAAATTATGTTATGGTGGACGGCATCATTGAATTCAATGTTTAAAAAGTGGTTTATTTCCCGCTTAGACTCTTTATACTTTCCCTCCTCCGTACAGTAGCGGTTGCCATTCGTTTCAAATTCAAAGGTTCAACTCGGTCAGCAACTCACTCAGTACTCGGGAACCGCGGAAAAGGAAAGAATGTGGGGGGGGGGGTGTGGTGAAATTATGGCTCATTTATAAGTATATTTTTGGGAGGGAAAAAAGAAAAAGGAAGAAAAACCGGAAATGGCTTGTACAAACAAACAAACGGCTTCTTGGGTGCATGACATAACCATGTGTGTTTGTTTCTATTGGATCAGTTCAAGAAACTATCATCGGACTGCTCGTTCTGTAAAATTGCTTTACACGTGCGTGTGCATGAATCATGGTTTTTTTTATTAATTTATGCTGTTATTATTATAATAAAATGAGATGGTAATGATGGTTGAATTTGCTACTTGCTTGTGCAGGTAATGGAATGGGCATGATTGAATTGAAGGGCTCTCTGATGAATCAATCCATTATGGGCTTTCAAGTTAGTTGTGCAAATAAAACCGGGCGGGCCATGCATTGTTGGGCTTGGGTCATTGAAAATGTTATACTAACTAACTGCCATTTTGGAAGATACTTCACCGCTTTTGTAACAAATGCAAATGATATAATAACTAATCCTTATTCTGTTAGGTATATATTATTATTCTTTAATAAAGGAGCCTCGTCCCAGATTTAATGCGGCTGCCAGGGCCCATGCATATTGACCCAACCGTAAAGGCCGTTGGTTTAGAATCCTAATTTTTTTTAATAGTAATATATTTATTTTTTTAAAATTTCTAATTATTTTTGTTATTTATGAATATATATTAATATTTAACTTTCGACATTTTCAATATATTTCTATTTGTTAATTTTAAAATTATATTGTATAAAATAAATATAAAATTTTAATCTATAATTTTATAGAACTATAAAGTACTATCACTTATTTTTAACTTCAAAATTTATAGTTTATTTTTTTTATTTAATTATATTATTAATGTATTTATAAGTGTTAATATATTCTTATAAATTATTAAAAACTTACTTTTCATAATATAAAAAATAAATTGAATTATGTAAAATTATTGAGGTTATTGTTCTAAATCAAATGTTACGATTTCAAACTTTCGGTCATATTTTTGTATATTTGGAACCGTAACTGAATCGTTCTCTATATGATTATGGTTCGTAATTGAACCGTCTGATACAATTACGATTTTCAAAACCACTGGTTACTATTTTATTCTAGCAGTTTGGATTCTTTTAAACACCTCTATATTATGCTAATAATAAATGTGTTTGTGGATATAAATAATTGACTCCATGTGCATAAGCAAATGTAGGGATAATTAAATTATTGAGTGCATTAGAAACTTGTGAAAATGAACCTTAAATCATTGTGGTATAGCAACCCTGAAATTCTTGTTGGTATTAGTAGATAATATGAAACTCAATTTACTGCTCTCTTCAAATAGAATCACTTGATTTTGTTGCTCAAATCAATACACACTTGAAAAATGAACCTATATTAATGAGTTAAAGACTATTTTTTTTTTACCAGAAAGAAGGAAATGTGTTAACTTAAAGAAAAACAAACATTATTAGTACGGATCCAATACTATCTTTCACATGTACGCTATTCTTTTTTACGTTTTCTTTAGACGGTCTGATCTAATAATGTAATATAAATAACATATGAAAATATACTTCCTTGCCTCAATCTAAAATATTTGATTTTACTTCGCACTTAATAAGATAACTAATTAGTTAACAAAACAATTACAATTATTTATGGACGTGATACCGTGACTACCCAAAACCTTTAGAAGTTGTAAGTGCGTGACTAGAGATGTCACGGTACGATATATTTTAATAGAATTATTATATTTAATATTTTATTTTTATTTTCAATTTGCAAAATTTAATATAGTTATATAATTTTTGGTATACATTACTTTAAGTATGACATTTCCATATATTGATACCTTATATTCTATTCAGTATTTTCTTTCACGATTTATTAAAAATTTATCATTTAAAATATCTACATACATAAAACATAATAAATGATATCTTAAACAACATCTAACATATACATAAACATACTATCACTCCATCCTCTCCAAAAAGAGACACTTCTTTTCGACATGAAAATTAAAGAGTCCCTAGTTAGACTTTAAAGTATTGCAGTAATTATTTTTCCTAATCTAAATGCTTGTAATTAGTGATAGTTAGTCCAGATATTTTAAAATCAAAATTAATTAATTATTTTAACATTATGAGTTTAATTAAATTCAGAGATTTAATTAAAGAAAAAAATCTGAACATAATGGAACATAAAATCAACATTAGATTTATTTAACTATTCTTGGCCCAAAATAAGTGCCAAAAAGTTTCAAATTTTAATATTCTTAAAACCCCAACAAGTTTGAAAAACTTTCAATTTCTACATCTCTATAAATATCAGAACATTTCCTCTCATAAAACATTACATTTAGAAAATTACAGTATTAAAAAGATGTGTCAAAAAAAAATAATCTTTCAACACATGAAAGAAACATGATTGTGTAGTTCATCCTTGAGGAATGCATCAATGGAAGGGTCCCTTAGGGCAAGCTAAAGGAAACTCAGTTGAAGTTTAACATTTCAAGACAAGCGGTCGGCAAAATTTGGGTTGTTGCAAAAAGTTCAATAATCAAAAAGTCAATTAATTCATGTTGTGAGTGAAAAGTTGAATATAAAGAAACAAATGGTATAGCAACTTGACCTTACTTTTCTTGCAAGCATTGAACTTTCAAAGACAATTGATTAAATCGGGGTATGAGTTAGAATACAAGACAATTGGCGTTTGAGTTTGGGGTATGCAAAATCATAATGGCCAAATGGATTTACTCGGGACATATAAGGCCTCGTAATTCGCGAGTTAACCCCACTTTAACCGCCACAAACAAGTTGCATTGTAATGCATTTCTCACTCAACCACTTAGAGCTAGACTTATCCCCCAACAAGATCATGTTTAAAAATATGCATAATATAGTTCATATTGATGAAAAATGGTTTAATATGACCATGGCCATTTGAGCCAAATTTTCGGAAAGAGTGAGTTATATGACCAAAGGTCACGAGATATGAACATTTAGAGGTTATCTAAAGTGTTCTCGTGTGGTTTTCCATGCTCATGGTTTCCAGAGGAGAAGAAGCCTCCCAACTCAATCTCACACTTAACAAAATTAACACCATTAACAATCAAGTCTAGCCATTAAGCAATCTTATACCAAATTCACAAATTACGAGCTATCACATCAATCCATCACAAAATCGAGTGCCCCAAGACAACTATAATCAAAATGTAATGCTCATTACCCAATCATCAACTCACAATATCAATTCATGTCGTCAAGCATAATCAACATGTTTCTCATCAAAATCAATCATTAATCCTATTAAGCTCCAAATTGCAAGTGGACAAACAAGAGTACACAACTACACACTTCTAAAAACACGCCGCATGCTATAGATAAAGTCATACCTACCCCCCTCATGAAAGAAATAAGCAATGTCCTCATTGCTACAATAAAAACAAGGGAGAGAGGGAAAGAAACTACCCGATACGGTATGATGCGGCGGTGGTGAAAGCTCAAGTAGTTGTAAAGGGTTAGACCTGCAAAAGAAACACCAAACAAAACTAAAAAATCAACAAAAAGAAATGAACTAAAAGACACAACCGGACACACGCAAAAAGAAAAAGAAGGAAAAACGTACTAAACGGCAGTGAGAAGTCACTGCTGATCCAGCGGCGGCGGTGGATGATCATACAAGGCCCAGTTCGATCACTGGGCGTTGAGCTCGGCCATCTGCCGGTTGTTCTCGAGTATCTGTTGATACTGGAGAGCCGACTGATCCTGAGACAAACGCCACTGGCGGGCCTCCTCAGACATGAGGTCGTGAGTAGCAGTAACCCGCTCCTGACTCCGCAGCATGGAGGAACTGAAGTCTCCGAACTCCCGGTAAAAGGACTGAGCCTCGTGGACATGCATCCCAAAGTCCTGGGAGAAAGTGGTGAAGTCCTGACGGAAGGAGGAGAAGTCTGAACGGAGGGCGCCAAGTTCAGTGCTCAGGGACTGAAACTGGGAAGTGAGGTGATCCATGCCACCGGAAGAAGTAGAGCCGGCGCCGTAGTGATACTGGCCGGCGCCAAGGGCTGCAAACGAGCCGAGCTGAGCCAAGTAGTGGTCTGCTCGGGTTCGGCTCGTTTAATATTTTACATGTTCAGGCTCGGGTTCGAATTCGAGTCGAACTTTAAATTCGTGCTCAAGCTCGGCTCGAGATAAAATATTTGAGCTCAAATTGAGCTCAAGTTTGGCTCGTGTCTGGTTCGGACTTGAGCTCGAATTTGGCTCGTTAAAAGCTCGAGTTCGAGCTCGTTCCAAAATACATGATTTAAACATATATTCTTTTATTTCAAATGAAGCTCGAGTTCGGCTCGTGTCCGGTTCGGACTTGAGCTCGAATTTGGCTTGTGAAAAGCTCGAGTTCGAGCTCGTTCCAAAATACATGATTTAAACATATATTTTTTTAACATTTCAAATGAACATAAACTAAAATGAAATTCATCAAACAAAAATTAGTCTAATGAAATTCATCCAAAACATAAAACATAATCCAAAGAGAACAAAACATAATTCACAGAATAGCATTTTCAAATGCTAATCTAAAGAAGTTCATAGAATACTAAAACATAGTATCCAAAAAGTAGTTTACACTTTAAACATGAAGTTCCACATGCACTTTTAATGCTAACTTCAAAGAAAGTTGTGAATTTGTGATCCATCTCTATTGAAGCCATGACTTTAAGATTTAAAGAGTGCATATCCATCAATATTGCACCCTGTAAAATAATAGATAAATATATTTAGGTATAATTCATATATAAATAATATAGAATATTTTTTAAATAATAGTATACCAATTCTTTAGATGATTTCAAGTCCACGTAATCTCCTTCATAACTCAACCTTCATAACATCATTGTTATTTTCCTGTAAAATGTAAACACTTAAGAGTAAATTAGATATAATAAACTACCACTAAGTGAACATAAACATATATATATATATATATTATATATATATAATATTAAGAATACTATACTGGCCTTGGCTTTTCCCTTGATTTGATAACGAGCTCGCAACCAATCCCCTGCACAAAGCAATATTTGTACAGTGTCCACCCCCAAAGAGGCACGGTGTGGTTCAATTACTCTACCACCTGCACTGAATGCCGACTCTAAAGCTACTGTAGTTATCGGAATTGATAACACATCACAAGCCATCTTGGAGAGGATCCTAAATTTTAGATTATTCGCCTTCCACCAGTTTATCACATCAAATGGTGTCTTTTCAGTGTGTAAAAGAACTCCTTCCCCCAAATACAAATCAATGTCAAATTTCACCTCATCAACACTAGCAACAGTTTGCATGTAAGCAACATATTTCATGTTACTCCTTGATTTATTGTTAACACTAGTAATGGTAGAACTTGAAGCATAATTTCTTGTTTCATGATCAAGAACATGTTCAACATTTCTAATAGAATCATTTATAGCTCTATAAGACTCAACATACTCTGCATACAATGCAGGTAGCGTCTCTAGAACTGTGACTTTAAGCTCAACCCCTTCAATTTCAGAATAGTAATTAGCAGCACACCATTCAATATATTTCATCTTGTTTCTCGGATCTAAAATAGCAGCAATACAAATCAATTTATTGCAAGCTCCCCAATACTTATCAAACTTCAACTTCATTTTTTTTACCATTTCTTTCATGAAGTGGGTACCTGGACCATCATCTGCACTTTCTATCGTCAATATTGACTTGATATGAATTAGTTTGGGCAAGAAAATATTACATGTCGGGTATTTTGAACCTACAATAGAACATTGATAAGAATAATTAGTAAACAATATACAGAAAGTTATAAAACTTAAAAAGTAATATTTTAATACCTGAAATTAACTCAGTAATTTCATGAAAATCCTCAAGGAAAGTGCAAACAATCTGGACTTTGTCCCATTCTTCCTCAGTAGGCAAAGTCTTGTATAAAGGATCTCTTTGTTGATATCTTGGAAACACAGCTTTAAACTCCAAAGCTGAAGACAACATAAAATACGTCGCATTCCATCTTGTACAGCAATCCAAAACGAGCTTCTTTGAGGATAATTGCAATTGCTTTGAGATTTCACCGAACCTCTTCATGCGTGCCTCCGAAGCTATTATATACTTGACACTGTCTCGCACTTTTGAAATCACAAATTGGATCACAGATAAACCATCTTTAACCATGAGATTCATAATGTGTGCACAACATCTCACATGGAACATTTCACCAATAAGAGGTAAAGAGCGCTTGAATTTAAAATTATCTTTCAAGTTATCCGCAGCACTCGTATTGTTTGTAGCATTATCAACTGTTACCGTCCAAACTTTTTCCTCAATGCCCCATTCCGAAAAGCATCTCTGCAATGTATCACTTATGACAAGCCCCATATGTGGAGGTGGAATATCACAAAAGTTTATTGTACGCTTTTGTAAATTCCAATTCGAGTCCACATAGTGACATGTTACGACCATGTATGAAGTATTCTGATCAGACGTCCAAAGATCAATAGTCACGCTCACACAATCAACATATTTAATCTCCTCCATCAATTTTTGCTTCTCTATGTTATAAGACATGACACAATCATTCTTCACTGTTGTACGAGTTATCTTCTCATAATAAGGAGTGACAGCCCTCATAAGCGCGTTGAACATCTCGTATTCAGAGAATCGAAAGGGAAGCTCGTGCACAATAATCAGATGAGCTATAAACTCTCTGATTTTTGAATGATCATACTTGAAGTTTTGGACCGAAGCCACAGTTTCTGTCTTAGACGTAGTCAAGTGGATGCTCAAATTTTGTTGCTCTTTCGCCTGATGAGCCTTCTTAGCATTGCAATTCTTTATATGCCTTTTGAGGTGGGTTGTGGAACCACTTTCCTGTTTTGATAACTTTGTATTGCAATACATACAATGAAAATTTTCTACTCCTTTTTCTCTCAAGGAAGGCTAAGCAGGGCTTTATCTATGTTGCAGAACAGAAATCAATTAAAAAGAAGGGGTTTTGATTTTTAACTAATCTAATTAATCTATCTAGGCGAATTAAATTAAAGAATTTAAAATACGAATTACCTAAGCAAAAATTAATTAAGCAATTAAATCCTAAATCTAAGAACGAAGAATTAAAGAAAGTGAATTTAAACATGCCTTGAATTGATTAATTAACATGATCGAAAGGTTTGGATTAACAAATTGTGAATTAATCAAGAAAGGAACAAGAAGAAAAGAGATCATAAAGCAATAAAGAAAGCAGTAAAAGAACTTACGAATTGAAAAGATAAATAATGCATTAAAGTACTCCGGGTTTGAATCACGAACGAATCCACAACGAAATTGGAAAGACAAATAACTGAATGAAAAATCTAACTATTGTGTTTTCTCTAGTGGTCTAAACCCTAAAAAAATAAAAGAAATTCTGAAGGAAGTCCCCTCTGGGATTGCGCGTGGAGGTTTAAATAGAGTAGAAAATCTCGCCTGGGTAGAGCCCGCTGGGGGCTAGCGAGCGCACCTATGCTCGCTGCAAGAATGGCTGAAACAGGGGGCTAGCGAGCACTAGGGGCTAGCGCTCGCTAGGCCCCCTCTCTGTCTGTGACTTGGCTTCAAAGGGGTAGCGCCCGCTAGGGGGTAGCGGTCGCTATCCCAATGCTCTGTCCGCCTAGAGTTCCCAGGGGCCAGCGGCCACTAGGGTTTAGCGGTCGCTAGCCCCTGGTTTTGTCTTGGTTCAGTTTTTCAGCCTAGGTCCATCTTCGGTCAAGCACATAATTTGCCCTTTTGTTCGTCTTTTCGTCTCGTTTCTCTTGTCAAGGCTCGTTAACCATTTTTGTCGATTTTGATCTACAATGTAGTATATAGAAAACCAAAACATCAACTTGAACAACAAACATAAGCATTATGAGACCATAAACACAATGAAAACGAGACCAAAAACGTATAAAAAAATTAACTACTTGAAGGCGAATAGCAACAGTGAAGGCCTTCAAAGCATAATTGAACCATTGCAGATTGGAGGGGCAACTTGAATGCAAAAACAATTTTTTTTAGTGATAGGTGGACCTTTTTTATGTCAAAGTTTGAATTTTTGTAAGCACTTTGTTCATCAAAAGTGCAAGTATAGATGATGCACTTTTGAGTGTAAACTCCTTTTTTGTAAGAGACGAGCCCGTTTTTCGTGTTCTTTTTATGTTGTGTCTTAGGTCTAAATAGAGACTTTTTCCTTATTTTGTGTCTTGTTTTGTGTCTGGGAGGTCACGAGTTTGGATGGGCAGGATGCAGGTCGAGGCTGGAGGTCATCTCGAGAAAGAGGCAAGTTTTCACACAAAGCACCTCGGGCAGTCTGAAGCTAAAGAAAATGTATCGCTCGAGATCACACTTCAGCCGTTGGAGTCAAGGAGAATATCATGGCCAAGATGAGGAGGAAGGCTGAAGCAGCTGGAAACGCAGAAGACGAAGGGCAAGGATCTGGGGATTCACGGCGGATTTCTTTCCTTATGCGGAAAGGAAAAAGATCTTCATTTCCTTCCATCAAATATTTGGAGGATCGGAAGTATCTCCTCAACACTGAGAATCACACCGAGGAAGGAAAGTCCAACCGTGAACCCTAGCCGCTCCTACCACAAAGCCCAGGCCCATGAAGACATTATATAAACCCCCGCTTTGAAGCAGAGACACACAAATTAGAGGGGTGCGAAGGAGGGACGACGTCTAGCTGCTGCATCATCTAGTTTAGGCCATGTTTTAATGAGTGATTGGGAAAAGAAAAACAAGTCATACGGACAAACTTAATTTATATTTATGCTTATGCTTTCGGCCTTGGTCAGGGTTGGTCCTGCCAAGAGGATATTTTGGTAATATCGTACTTTTGCTATTTTAATATGAGTATGTTTTTCTTTATTTCGTTTGTGTTATTTAATTTTCGTATGAGTAGCTATGTTTATTTACTTGGCTTGGAAAAGATGAACTGAGTAAAAAAACTTATAACGTCTTGAGAGGTCTAAATGTACATATAGTTGTATTTGCATGTTCCTAAAGTGTTGGATCTGATTCTTATACAACTTGATTGAGTCATTGACGTTGTCCGGCCGGTAACATCTTGGCCAAGATCAGGTTACCACTGCGAACTGGAAACTCCAACTGTTAGCGACTTCCTGCTTGCCAGTCAGAGGGATCAGCGTGGTGATGTACATGGGAACACCATGGGTAGGGCGTCTGAGATGGAGTGCCCATGGTTCCGCAGCTCCGCTAATGCCTATTTGGGTATGCTGGAGTAAGTTTGGCTCGAGCGCAACCTTGGACAAGAGTGGTAAGGGAGTGAGTAACCCTTACCTTCTGAGCTGTATGTTGGGCGAGGATTAGGTGGCTACGTGACAAGTAAAAAGGGATTGCTTGAGTGATGCGTTTGGGTGGTAGGAGTAAAACCTCATTCTTACGCTCGCCTTTAACCAGACATTCGAATACAACAAATATCTTTGTACCAGTGATCAAGACATAAATCAAGACTCAAGGATTCTAACCCAAGTCAAGTTGCTTTCTTATTTAACTATCTTTGTTGTTTTCCTTTTCGGTTATTTACTTTTTTAGTATTTACTTTCTGCTTGTTTACGACTTCTTACGCAAGGCAAGACCAGACTCAAAACCTAAATTGTGACATCGAGAGAGGAATCCACCAACTCCTTGTGGGATCAACGATGTGCTTGTCACTAGCGAAACCCAGTGAATAGTGTATATAAATTTATCTTGACCGGAGTGATAACGACTGAGCTCCGTCAGATTAGCGTTGTTGCCGGGGAGTTGCACCTTCCAAAATTTCTCTATCACCCTGACTCAGGTCTTGTCCACAGTGTATGCTTCGATCCAACCCTGAAGGAGAACTCAGAGACGTTTGGTTTGATCCAGAGATCGAGAGAAACACTAGGAAGAGAAGAGGCATGTTTAGCCTAAAATGTGTACTCTAGGTTCTCGCAAATTATAACGAGGTCGATTGCATGTAGCAAGATAACCCCGGTCGGATCTTGATGGAAAGCTTAACAGGGCGACTCTAATCCTAAGTTTTATTAAAACAAGAAAAGGGAAATCCTAAACATTCTAACAGGATAAGATAGAAGAACTCTAAACTAAGATGAAAAATAATAAACAGGGATACACAAGTGATTGAAGTCTAGGGTAAAGATCATCTCTAATCTAGGTCAATGCTTATCAAATCAAACCAAATCTTTAATAGGTTTTCCCTAAGTTGATTAGCCAATAACTTTCATATTCTTGAAACTAATCCGTGTCTAGCACTTCCGTGTATAGATCACACTTAGAGTAACACTAATCAAGATATGATTACCTATTTTACGTTTCCGATTAATAGGTTAGGTTGTTTGATTATAAATGAGACATGGAATAATTCATTTCAATCCATTCCAATCTTAGAGTTGCACATGGTGATTAAGCATGAAAAACTCTTAAGCACGGATCAAACAACCATTAAGAAGATCAAATTAAAGCATTAAACCATAGATAAGAAACAATCAACCTTATATAAGAACTTAGACAACCATATTGAAAAGCAAACCCATAGAAAGATTCATTGAAGAATACTTACTAAAAATCCACAATTCGGTTGCTACATTCCTTTAATCCTTGGATACCCCAAGGCACTAAACTAAGAAAAACAGTAAAAAACTAAATGTTTGAGAGGTTCTGGTTACATAGGGGTGAGAGAGAGAGAGGTAAAATGGCGCTCAGAAGGAGGTTTTGGTTACATAGGGGATGGGAAGCCAGCGGTCGCTGACCTCTGCTTTCTGCCGCTCTGTAGTTGCATTCTCAGCGATCGCTGGGAATCCCAGCGATCGCTGGCTGCATGGTCAGCTGCCTTATGCTCAATTCCATCCCGTGCCATGCTTGTCTCGCCTCTTCCTCGCCTGACTTTGCTCACGACCTCTTCCGCACTACTCCTAGCTTAATTCCATCATCTTTCACTCCACCTTGCATCATACACTACAAAACAAGAACCGGCGTAAAAACGAACTAAAACAATACGAAAAACATAAAAAACAAAGACATAGACAATACATAACGAGCTAAAAATGTAACAAGAATACACTAAACAAGGCAGACTAAGAAGACATGCACAACTTGAGCGAGAAGCCCGTCAAGCATCACATGTTTTTCTGCACGAACTTCAGAACAACATTAGAATCACATGTCCTCGTGGGGATCGTCTCTACCCACTTGGACACGTAATCTACAGCAAGAAGAATATAAGAATAACCGTGAGAGCTAGGAAATGGCCCCATAAAATCAATCCCCCAAACATCAAAAATCTCAACTACAAGATTATTAACTAAAGGCATCTCATTTCTACGGCCTATATTCCATTCCCTTTGGCACATATCACATGAAACGTAGTATGAATGCACATCTATAAACAAAGATGACCAATACAAACCAGACTGAAGGACCTTAAAGGCGGTTTTACGGCCTCCAAAGTGTCCCCCACACTCTGCTTCATGGAAAAACGATAGTACACTCTGTTGCTCCTCCTCTGGTACACATCTTCTAATCACCTCATCCTTTTCTAGACGGAAAAGATATGGGTCCTCCCAGTAGTAATACCTGCAAGATCTAGAAATCTCACATTCTCTTGCGAGGTTAGATCATCACAGAGCTTATCCGCATCCAAGTAATTAACAATATCAACATACCATGGGAAAGAAGAGACTTCAAAGACATGCTCATACGGAAATGCATCAAAGATTTTATCATGCTTAAACATAATCAATGAATCCTCGATGATTTCTAACCTATCCTTTTTGTTCATCTGAACAAGCTCTCCTACTATCCCCGCTAGTTGCCCAACTTGAGTCTCTATCCGTTTCATGGATGCTTCGACTGTCTCAAATCTTTGGTGGCTGGCTTGAATAAACTTGTTCAGATTATCCTCCACTAATGATTTGGACGGGCCTTAAGGTGGGCCTTGGTGGTGTAAAGTGTTGTTGCTCAGGTGGAAATTGTTGGAACCCTTGCTGAGGTGACATATGTTGCCCTTGCATTGCTTGGTGCCTCCACGAGAAATTCAGATGATATCGGTAGTCTGGGTTATACGTGTTCGAATATGGATTGAAGTTCGATCGTGGTTGAAAGTTTTGAAGAGCATTGGCTTGCTCTTCGTACTCCTTGTGTTGCTCATATGCATTGGCACACACATTGGCTTCGTGCCCAAACTCTTCGCAGATGCCACACGTCTCATTCCCCACAGTTCTCCTTGGTTCCTCATCCGCAGTTCGGATAGCTTGAACTTGCCTCGTGAGTTCCGCCAACTGCCTCACTAAGACACAAAATTTACTTTAGCATAATCAAAAAATTAAGGAAAATAATTTAGAAAATGGGTGGGTGAATTACATGTTTCCACGACCAACGACTCGGAGGAGGAAAATATAGGCATCAACGGTAACAATAATGGAGACGAGCTAGCACAAGCTGAATACAGACTCGGCGATGGCCACCCACCACTGTACTTTCGCTGAAGCGATCGAGATTTAGTGTTGGAAAAATTGAGTCTTTTTTCATTAATTTCTTCCTTTTTCGAAATCAAATAGGTAGTGGCCGGTTTAGAAAAAATTATCGCCGGAAGTTGAAAGCTTCAACTGAAAAGTTAAGAAGATGGATGAATTTTAGGGATTAGATGGATGAATTTTAGGGATTAGATGGATACTAAAATGAAAGTAAGGAAAGAGAGAGTTACACACGAGGAGAAAAGGACGAATCGTGCCGAAGACAAGAAACTCTCGCCAGAGAAGATGAAAAATTGAAGAAGAAGCGATGCCTTGGTGGTGTCTGCAAATAATAAAAGAGAAAGGATAAAGAAGAAAGAAAGATAAAGAAGAGTGGGGGGATGGGGTCATGAGAGTACTGGAAAGAGGGGGGGAATTTGGCTAAAGAAAAGAAGCAAAAGAAAGAAATATAGAAAGAAATGAAGAAATTGGGAAGGGAATTGGGCCGTAATAATTTATTTTACGGGTCTGGCCTGAATATATTTGTTGGGCCTAATTAAATTACAATTTTCTTTTATTATGAGTTGAGATTAATTAGTTATGGGCTTAAATGAGTAAAGTTAATGGATCTTTAATTAATACTTGAGTCCATAATTTATTTAACGAAATTATTTAATTTAATTAATTTTGATTAATTAAATTGGAAAGAATTGATTAGTAATTATTAATTGAGAGTAATTATTTTATCCTATTAATTAATTATTTATAATTAATTAATAAAAAGATCAAGAATTGAATCAAAGCTCAGTGCAAATAACGATTAAAAGTGAGAGATGAATATTTATTTCCCAAATGTTTATGTAAGATTTAATGTCTTGTTTTAAACGAGTAATGATAGCTTTGATTTATTAAATGCTATATAACAAGCTAAAATTTTCGAGGAAAATTCAAGTTTCGTTTCTAGAAAATATAAAGGATATGAAACTCATAATTAGCTTTTAATTAGAGATATATTTATTTAGATTCTAAGATTTTTGAATAACACGTATTATATGAAGGTCTAGTACAATGTGTAAGTCAAGTTGAATGCGAGGATTAGCACCACTTTACTAAACTCGAAGGAGATTTTAAACGACTGCTTTATTCCAAGAGGTGGGTTTATTTTTCTCAAAATTATGTTTGAGTTATATAAGCTTTGATATTGAAAAATGAAATGTTATTCATGTCATGTTTTAATGTACGTTCAACTAAGTTTAATGCTCTGAAGTTAATTGATCGAGGTTTTCGGCTTTACCTAACACGTTAGTCGAAAACTGTGTACACGAATGGGTAGTAGTGCAATGGGTTGATCTCCATTGTGTGCTGCTGTAATGTTAATGGGATTCTCTGGGTTTCGACCCGAAATCCAAATGCAGAAAGGGATTCTCTGGGTTTTGACCCGAAATCTAAATGCTCAAATAGACTCTCTGGGTTTCGACCTGAAGTCTGGATGTAAATGGGCTCGACAGTGGCAAGAGGTCTGGGGCCAAGTAAGAGTAACTTTAGAACGTACATAAATGCGCAAAAGAAGGAAAATGATAAATGCTTTAACATGCTTAGAAGTACTTTTCGTTTTGAAACCTTCTAAGGTATGTTGTTCATGAATGGATAAAAATGTTTAGATTTTATAAAACTATTTATAAAATGCATAGCCCACTGAGTACACTAGTACTCAGCCCATAATTTGTTTCCAAATATTTTCAGGTTAAGTGTTGGTTGTGACGAGCTGGGCTAAGGCGGGGTTGTTGTTGTCGTCAGATTGCTTTAATGATTTTCTTTCGCTATGATATTCTTTTTGTCAAGTATAGTTCGTCTGTTGATCTATAACTTTCTAATGACTCTGGTTATGTTCTTCTATTCGATAGATTTAGGATTGTGAACCTCAACTTCTGATGTCGAACAACTTTGTGCATCGATTTGCATTGCGAGTCTTCTTGTTTATCTATGAATGACTATGGTTGAAGTATTATCCAGGATTATCTCCAAGTCAAACATGTTTTTCCCTTCTTACCTGCTTCTTAAATCCCACCTCTAGTCGCACCCCGGCTTACGGGCCTTCCCTCGGGAATTGGGGCGTGACAATATCTCTCACCCAAAAATAAATCCATATTTTTCATACCTCTCGGTCAATGCATATCTCTCACCCAAAAATAAACATATCTCCCAATTTAATTCAATTCATATCTGCCTCAATCAATTGATATCTCCCCCAAAAATTGCATATCTCTCGGCCACACTTCATACCTCTCGGCCAATACTCAATTGATATCTCCCAATTCATATCTCCCCCAATCAATTGATATATCCCCGAAAAATTGCAAATTCCTCGGTCACACTCAATTCATATCCCTTGGCACACACTAAATTCTCCAACATGGTGGACTCGGACGAAGATATTCCAAAAAAAATACGGTAATGTGCATGAATTACATATATGTTTAACATATAATTGAGATCCCTCGAAAATTACTTGGGACCGCTCGAAGTGTACTGAGCGGTCCGTAATATTACCGAGGGATCCCAATCACAACATGGTTATTACGTGATTCTAATGTTAGATATGTTATTTGTTTTATGATTATGACGTTTTTTATGCTTAAATATATGCCATAGTATAATTTGTTAACATAATTGAGTGTTCTGGGCCTATATTTATATATCTAATTATGAAACATAGCATGCAAAATGGATTACATGATACTATCATTTGGATCCCTCGAAAATCTCACGAACCTCTCGAGCGGTCCAAAAAGATTTTCGAGGGATCCTACAATATATAGAATCAATATGTATTATTCTTGTTAAATATGAATTTTATTTATTTATTTTAGTTGTGTTTAAATATTAAACGAAATAATTAGAATATAATATAAAGAAATTAATTGTTTGTAGGTAATGAAACGTCCATGGTACTGTAGACCTGCTTCGATTAATCGTATATCACATCCGAACACATACTGTAGATGAACCTTATTAGAGGATACTAGGAGTACATTGATCGATGTCAGGGGTCATAATCTATTAGATAGATTCATTAGTGCGCCATTTGGCCACTTTATCTGGTGGAATCCGGGTGTCATTGCAAGTCATGCATTGCATAGCATAGTGAGTTGGGCCATTATACAAGAACCGGATTTGGTTCCACATAAATGGCATGGATGTAGAATATACGATTCGAGATCATGCATTGATAACTGGATTGTGTTTTGGGGCATCCAGTTTCGATAGTACTATCACCATTATCCTAGTAATCTAAACATTTATAATCAGAGTCCTCCTCATCGTCTTCGCCCTCGTCATCCTCTAATGGTTGTTCACCTGCCTCTGCAATATTTAAATCCGGAATAGTGCTCACTCGCTCATTAGAGGCATCTCCGTGAAAATATGAACCAAAGTTACCATCATCAAACCAATCAGACGATGCAACATTTCTTCCAATTTCTTCAAGCTCTTCCCGCTAATTCGTGTTCCCAGAGGTCCCTCCTACATCGTACGAAGATGCATATCCAACCCCATATTCATAAGTAGGGTAATATGCATCAATCTGCGATGGCACAACGTTTGGCTGCGAAGATGAACACTGAAGGTCCAAAGTCACGTACACAACATGAGATGATTCATTAAAACACAACTGCACTAATTCTTCATCCCTACGTAACTGACATTTAATAACTCTTACGTGTTGTGACCTGGACAAATAAGATACGCGATAATCTCTATCATACGAGCTCAATATGTTGTCAATGTAACATCTCAAATTATACACTGAAATGTTAGTTTTGGCGAGGGGCACAATCTGCTCTTGTCCGTTCTTGTAACAACATTCCTCCCAATATCCTCCACACCTTACAGTCACATACACGAATTCAGTCATCTATAAAACAAAAGTAAAACAAAAATATTGTAATATATGTCAAGAATATATGATTTTATCATGTTATTATGCATTTAAAGTTCAAATATTATACAAAACATAAAATAAATCATACTTTCAATATTAAAAATCATAGAAAAATCCAATAAATTATAATATACACAATATCTTTGGGACCGCTCCCGTAACTGTATGGACCGCTTGGACAATGTCCACGAGCGGTCCAACACTTTTACGAGGGATCCCAAATGCAATCCATCTAAATAATTATTCTAATATTTTTTTTTATCACATTTTAACAAAAAAATACAAAATATTAAACAATAAACACTCAATATATGACAAGTTAATACGTACTTTATTGTTTATTCATACATGATTTAATTGCAAAATAAAATATAGAGTAATGTTTAAATAATATCAACATATATAGAGAAGGTGGGACCTCTTGGTTATCTACACGGACCGCTCATGGACATGCCCCGAGCGGTCCGAACACTTACGTGATAGGTCCCAAAAATATATCGTTTATTTTCATGATAAAAATACGTACCTAAAATTTCACTTGAAAATTCCACACCACGAATGTGTTTAAGCCTCGTTTATAGATTGAAAATTCCACCATGAGCTATCTCGTTTGGCTACATGTGATGCTGCCAGTGTACGCCATTCTGCAATAAAACGCCCTAAAATGAGTCAGGTTAATTTAAATATCTTACTATATATGTATATATGCAAGTATATAGAAATGATGATGTTAATTATGGTACGTATGTGCAGATTGTACGTGCTCTGGAAGGAGAGTCGTCGTTGGATGACTTGAACGAAGGGCAGAGCGGGATGTACAACCCCAACGATGGCTCCGAGATTTACAATGCCGACATGACGAAGTTCAAGAATCTTGTTATGGCCAATTCCGAGGAGTTCAACAGTAGCGACTAAAGACGACGCCCACTCCACAGAGATGCTCAACACAAACATTATTAATGATAATATTGAAAAAGACTAACAAATCATCCGAGATGTATATACTCCATTAACAAGAACAAGACCAGGTGTGTGTATTTACAATGAACCTGCTGCTCTGCATGTATATTGATTCTATATATGTGTATATATTCATGTGTTGATTTCACCTGCTTTCTTCATTACTTACTCTATAGCCGTAATAACTAATACCTACGTTCCAAGCATTTGAATTACGGTATGACGATGTGATGTGATGCGATGTGATGTGATGTGATGATCAACTCCTAAGCCATTCTGTTAAGCTAAAATTCAAACTGTAGTACGTGGCGTTGTTAAGTACAGACCAACTGTCCGTAAAAGGGAATCAGTATCGGGCACGAGGAATGTTTCCAGCCAATATACTTCCAGTTATTATATTAACTTATGTTGGACTAAAAACGTATCCTAAGTTAATTAAATGAAGTGCAATACGTGTTAGTCAACCCGAATGTCGTATCTCAAAGGAAGGCTATGCAGGGCTATCAATCATTAGTACTAAAATGCAAGAATAGAATCATAAACACTCTAATCAGGATGAGATAGAAGAACTTTAAACTAAAATGAAAAGCAATAAACGGGGGTCCACAAGTGATTGAAGTCTAGGGTAAAGATCATCTCTAATCTAGGTCGATGCTTATTCAATCAAACCAAATCTTTAATAGGCTTTCCCTAAGTTGATTAGCCAATAACTTTCGTATTCTTGAAACTAATCCGTGTCTAGCACTTTCGTGTATAGAACACACTTAGAGTAATACTACTCAAGATATGATTACCTATTTTACGTTTCCGATTACTAGGTTAGGATGTTTGATTATAAATGCGACATAGAATAATTCATTTCAATCCATTCCATATCTTAGAGTCGTACATGGTGATCAAGCATGAAAAACTCTTAAGCACGAATCAAACAACCATAAATAAGATTAATTCAAGCATCAAACCATAGAATAGAAATAATCAACCCTAGATAAGAATCTAGCCAACCATATTGAAAAGCAAATCCATAGAAAGGTTCATTGAAGATAACTTACTAAGAATTCACCGTTCGGTTGCCAAATTCCTTCAATCCTTGGATTCCCCAAGGAACTAAACTAAAAACAGTAAAACAAGTGTTTTGGGAACTGTTCTATATTTTACAATGGTTGGGGATATGAAGAACTCCTCTGAAAATACGCATAGGAACACTTAAAACGCACACATAACTGCTAGCCAGCGGTCGCTGGCTGTTGCTTTCTGTCCTTCAGCGATGGTCTTCCCAGCGATCGCTGGCTGCATGGTTCTATCTCTCAGCATAAGTCTTCCCAGCGATTGCTGGCTGCGCGTTAATGTCCCCGTCTGCTTCTGCAGCCCAGCGATCGTTGGGATACCTAGCGATCGCTGGCTGCACTTTCAGCTCCTTGTGCTTCACTCCTTCTTCCCGTTCCATGCTCGTCTGCTCCTTCATTGCCCGGCTTTGCTCCAACGGCTTTTCCAGCACTTCCAACTCCAATTCACCATCTTCCACTCCATTCTACATAATACACACGAAAACAAGAACCGGCATAACACGAACGATAAAACAATACGAAACAAAAAATAAACATATAAAACACGATAACACGACACACAAAAAACATAACTAAAAACCTACTAAACACATTCAATACATACTTATTAATATATACAGTCCTAATTCAAATCCTTAATTAGTATGGCCATAATTCAATATGCCTAATTTCAAATATTTCACTCACCTCTTTGGATTCAATAGAAAAATCCATCAATCGTGTATTTAGATGGATATTAGCTGTAATTAATTAACCATTTTATAAAACTTGATAGCATAAAAATAAAATAAAAATAAAAAATGCAGTGGAGAATGTGGGGATGGGATAGGTGACGTGAATATTTATTTGACCTATCAAAGAATCTAAATAATATAGCAAAATATTAGGCACTCAGGTCCTCTCTTTAATTCAAAGTTTATGGCACATCACCACAAGCCTTTCTTTCATATTTATATTAATATTTTATATAGATATAATTCAATGATTTGGAAAAAAAAAATTTAGATAAGTGTATAATTAATATTTTATACAATTAATTAATTATGATTATAGTCATATTTAATTAATTATTCAATAAAAATTGCAATATATATATATATATAGTTGTATGTATATTTTATAGGTTAAAAATAATTTTGCTAATTATAATATATAATATAGATATGATAGTAGGTCCCTACAATAACCTCTGTTCATTTATGATATAAAAAATATATAGCATTCATCAATCATCATTGTTTACTCTTGAAAATTCGATAATATATAATTAATTATGAAGATTGATGGACTAGCTAATTAATTGACTATTCGTATGTTTCTTTTTTATTCAGATTAAATGGTATTTCCCTTTAGAATTTTTAAAATTAATTTTAATATTTATTAAAATATACTAATAAAAATTATATCTCACATCTTTATACGAAACTATATAAATAATAACAATCTATATATTCTACATCACAATTTAGTTGTCAAATTAAATATTTAAACAAATAAAAATTATATTTTAATTAAAAATTTTATTTTTTAATATTAAATTTTTAATAATTTAAATTTTAAATACATAACCTGATTTTTATCTAAACATTTAATTTAGTAAATTAATAAAATTATTTTTTATATATTAATTTGAGATGAAATATTTTTTTATTAATTTAAAATTTCAGCCAATAATTAATACAAATATATTTGAAAATCATCTTTTTAATTTATGGTCCTATGTGACATCACCATAATCAATCATTTTTATTTATCTTAAATCTCAATTTTATTTTATGAATTTTAATATTTATTGAAAATTTTATTACACTAGAATATTAGATTATCAAATAAATAGTTGAGTAATTAAAAATTTCCTATAAATATTATATTATAATTTTATTTACAATAATTAGTTGTCAAACTGTACGTAAAATTTTTCATGTATAAAGTAAATAAAATTTATAATAATTTTTTTCATATCTATTTATTTCTTAGCATACTAGTTTAATATATATTCTATAGATATTAAATCAATAGTGTAATTTAAATATCACTACACTAACAAATTAGTGTATCACACATTGAAAACTTAGTAAACTTTATTAATATGAAAATTTTATAAAAGAAAAAATGTGTGTATAATTGAGCTTAAATAGAGCTTGAGATATTGAGTCAATTAAATTACGTTAATATTTCTAAAATTTTTTATATTTTTCTATCGATTTTAGTCAATTTGATCTTATTTTATGGTTCTTTAATTTGTGTATGATAATTTACGGTAAGATTGGTCGAATTGATTAATATTTTATAAATTATAATTTGATTTAAACGATTAGTTGTCAAAACATATATATTAGACTTTTGCGTATTAAAATTAAATGTAAAAGACATTATTTATAATTTTAGATATAATTTATACATAAATATAGTTCTTATAAAGTGGGTGAACAAATATTTAATGGGAATTTATATAAAAATATAGTTAATATAAATGTGTTTCAAACTCACACCTATTAGTGTCGGCTACCGGAGGGTAAAATGTCATCACTACCATCACGTGTATTGATATGGATAGTCAATGTTCATGTATGTCGTGGCTGATTGTCATCTCTACTTTTGATACACCAACAATATAATTTTTAATACATATAACATTAATTATTTGAATTGATCAAATAAATATTCATGATTTTTTTTGGTCAAATAATTAATTTTTATCAAACAAAAAAAATAATCAATTTTTAAATTACAACATAAAGTGATTATATACTAATAAATTTTTCACAAGATAAGTCTTCATTTAACACTTATATTTTGCAATGATATAATTTTTAAATAACACAAATTTGCAATTATGTTAATAAATCATAACATAACCTGATTTTTCTTCAACACAATCTACATTAGATAAATTATTGAGAATAACATTTATTTCTAATAATTTATCAATTTATACCACCTCTAAAGAGAAGAAATATGTCAAAATAGTCATTTTAATAGAAAAATCCAAATTTTAATCACTTAAAATATTATAGTAAAACAATAGTCATTTTGTATTATATAAAAAGAATAAATATTACCATCAAACCCACCACCCACCACCTTTTGGGTATCTATTATCCCGCCACTTGTAGATATTAATCACGTGTGAAACATATAATATTAATATTTAAGAGATACTATTTCCGTCCCACGAAAGTGGTCTTCTTTCTTTTCCCAATGAGTGTGCTTTATGAGAAAATGAGGACCACTTTCGTGGGACGGATGGAGTATTATATATAATTTTAGGAAATGCTTTACATATAATTTTTAGAAAAATATAAAAACATAGTTTATATTAGGTGGGTGAGTGAGTATTTAAGGGACATTTTGATAGATATTTCATAGGTATATCGCGAATAATTTTTGTGAGTAAGAATAATAATTATCCATATACAAATACAAATGATATTAAAATATATTCATGAAACTATGCATGTACATCAAATGTGTCTTTAACTCACATGTATTACTATTAGATAATCGCACGTAAGTTGTCATTTATACCCTTGAGGGTACGAGTATGGATATGGATAGCCAATACCCGTGCGTGTCGTATCCGATTGTCATTCCTACTTTTGATCCACATAAATATTTTATCCGAAAAAAATCATTATTTGATTTGACATAGAGTGATTATGTACCAATAAATTTTACACGAAATGAGTCTTTACGTAACACATATATTTTGCAACGACATAATTTTTAAGTAGCAAAAATTTTCAATTATGTTAATAAATCATAAGGTAACGTGATTTTTTATCAATACATTCTATGTAAGATAATTTATTATAAATAATATTTATAATAATTTGTTATTTTTTATCATTTATAAATAGATAATGTTAAAATAATCGTTTTAAGATATCAAATTCAAATTTTAACCACTTAGAATGTTATAGAAAAATATGGTCATTATGTATTTATGTTTCATCAATCACCCCTTATTAATGATATCTTTTAATTTATAGCTAATAATTCGTAAATACAAGTGATTATATTTTTTTTATATATTTATGATTATTATTTGAGTTTACTATAATAAAATAACTATTATACTCCATATATCCTACTAAACTTGACACACTTCCATTATTTGGACGTCCACTAATTTTGACACATTTCAAAAATAGTAAAAATTATTCATTTAAAAAGGTGTGGACCCTACCACCTTTATCACTCTTACACTACTTTATGTGGACCCTACAACCTTTATCACTCTTACACTACTTTATACACTTTTCTTAATAATCGTGCCGGAAAAAAAAATGTCTAGCTTAATGGGACGGAGGGAGTACAACTTAAGCCTTTAAATATATTATACTCTCTTTGTCTCGCTAAATGTGACTAAATTTTCTTTTTGGGATGTACCACTAAAAATGGTTACTTCCCTAAAAAGAAAAAAAATTTACCTTTAAAATACCTCTTTCATATTTTTTTTTAAAACAAAACACTTTACTTTCTTAATCTCCGTGTCGTATTCCTTGTGCCACATATAACGGGACGAAGGAAGTAGCATTTTTAATAATTAAAATTTTATTACAAAACTAAAAGTTTTAAATATATAATATTTTTAATATTAAAATTTTTTGTCGTAAAATATATTATTTAAAAATATATATTTACACTTAGGTAATGTTTACTTTGAATGATAAATTAGATTAATAAAATGTCTGATTGATTATTTAAAGAATATGATAGTTAAATTAGTTCAAAATTAAATAATTTATTATTTATACTTCAAAATAAACATTAAATTAACTTGAATTATTTTTATCAATTAATTCTATTATGCAAAGTCACTACCTGAATTAAAAATTGAAAAGTCGGGAGGGAGAGGGCGTGGCTTTTTGGAAATTAAGCGGAACCGCCAAGGGTAAGCGCATTGAATGATGTAGTTTCCCGCCTATAGCATTGCTGCTCTCTCTCTCTCTTCCTCTTTTCGAATCTCAATTTTATGTTTCTCTTTTTGCTTATTTCCAATATCCACTACTTCTACTCTCTTGCCCACGTAGAAACAGAAGCACAGAGAGAGAGAAAGAAAATCCTGCAAATTCGTTTACTACCATTTTTCTCTATTATGTAAGTAATTCCAACATTGTTTTAGGGTTTTTATTTACTTTTGGGGAATTTTGGTCAGGAGCTTGTTTTTTCATTTTCGCATTATTGTGCCAGATGAAGCTAGATGGTTTTTTTTTGGCGTATGACTATTAATTTGATTTTATTTATTCTATAGTTGAAGATAGAGAGAAATGACGGCTGAGAACGAAGCGAAGAGCGAACCTGCTGCGGATTCTCCAACCTCTGTTCTTGAAGACGAGGTATTTTCATCCACACTTCTGTGACATTTTATGAGTTGGCTTTCTGTGGGTAAAATATCTTTTAACGCCGCCATTTTGTCGGAGTGCATTTATCGGTTTATTCTGCTGTGGGGTAAGAAGGTAATCATATGTAAAAGTTGATTTTTGGGACCGTTCAGCTTATTTTTCGTTTATTGGAATGGGAGTGCCATACGGCCTAGGGCCGGTATGTAGTGTTTCCAGTCTTGCTTTTGGAATAATGTATTGCGAGATTTCTCAGCTTCAGCAAACTACATATCCCCCTTCGAATATATGATTTTAAAATTGTTTTTGGTTGCAGTGATTAAGCTTTTAATATCATGGACCCTTGATTTGTGCAAACGTGTTTTTCTCTTACTTTCTTACTAATTTTTTTTGTAGAATTATATTTTCTTATACTTTTTCTAATACGGAGTTGGTTATTTGGATCACCACATACTAGGATTCCTTAAGCTTGAGTATGCATGTAATTGATATACGCTTGCCCTTTTTTTGTGCTTATGAATCTACTTTTAGTCTCTCATTCTTCATCTAATTTTTGGTTAAAGGATACTGCTATAGTTGTAAAGTGGGGGTAGAATATGATGTGGGCAATAGGGTTGTAACTTATATAAGAAACCATGCATTTGCCTATAGCCGAGATAAATTTGTTCTATTATATTTTGAGTTGATGTTATCTGGTTGACCTCTACTCTGATTCTTTATCTTATCCTGAAAGGATTGCAATGACAATGCTAGTGTTAAAATGGAGGTGGAATGTGTAGCGGAAGATAGAGATCATTCACTTGTATCAGAAACCATGGAGGGGGAGGAGGAAAAGTTGCATGATGAGCGGTTGAAAGAAGTGCAAGAGGCAAATGAGCCTAAAGAAGAACCTCACCTAAATGACACCCAATTCACGAAATTGGACGAGCTTTTAACTCAGACCCAACTTTACTCTGAGTTTCTGCTGGAGAAAATGGATGACATTACAAAGGTTTCGTTTTGATGCTGAATAAAAACTTGATCTGCTAAGATATCCCTTCTAAAATAATTTGTTATTCAATATGTTAGAATGGGGTGGAGGATGATGCAAATACTGTCAAAGAAGAAACCAGAGGCCGTGGCATTAAAAGAAAGGCCAGTGCAAACTATAACAATGTAATCTTTTTTCTTACCTTTTCATGATATCTTCAATTTTATTACTATTGAAATAATTTTCCTATTTTTTATAGATGTGATATTGATTCAAGTGTTTGTGTCCATCAGTTTTTATTTATAATGTTTGTATGATGGACTGGTTATGATTCTTACTTTGTTACTTACAAGCCGCAACAACTTCTGTAATTTTGTAGAGAAAAGCCAAGAGAGCTGTTGCAGCTATGCTTACAAGAACTAAAAATGGTTCTTCCACTGATGATATGACCCTTACAAATGAGGAGAGAGCTGAGAAAGAGCAGGCGGAACTGGTACCTCTATTGACAGGTGGAAAGTTGAAACCATATCAAATTAAAGGTGTGAAATGGATGATCTCATTGTGGCAAAATGGACTGAATGGCATACTTGCTGATCAAATGGGTCTTGGAAAAACAATTCAGACGATTGCTTTTCTTGCTCACCTAAAAGGAAATGGATTGCATGGGCCTTACATGGTTATTGCTCCTCTATCCACTCTATCAAATTGGATGAGTGAAATTGAGAGGTATATGATTACCCTTTCTACCAGCCATTATTCAAGATTCTAAATTTTCTGTGGTATAAACGCAATATACGAATTTGTTAGGTTTGCTCCCTCAATGGAAGCAGTTGTTTACCATGGCGATAAGAAAGAGAGAACTGAAATTGCTAGGAAGCATATGCCTAGGACTTTAGGTCCCAAATTCCCTATTGTCATCACTTCTTATGAAATTGCAATGAGTGATGCAAGACGAGTTCTGAGACATTACAACTGGAAATACGTAGTTGTTGATGAGGTTTGTACGACTTGTGTGATTATAATATTGCTTTTTGAATTTTGTGTAAGTGCTTCAAGTTTTGGATATTGATGTGCCATCATTATTTGCTCTAAAGATATATTGCTTCTTGAAGGGGCACAGGTTGAAGAACTCCGAGTGCAAATTACTGAAGGAATTAAAACACATACCCATGGAGAATAAGCTTCTCTTGACTGGCACACCACTGCAAAACAACTTGGCTGAGCTCTGGTCACTATTGAATTTTATTCTTCCTGATATATTTTCATCCCATACGGAGTTTGAATCATGGTAAGGAACTTCTAGTTGGATTTTAGTTATTGAACATTCCTTGAAAATCTCTTTATCAACTGCTTTAGCAATTTTTGCAGTTGAGATTGATCTAAAATTTCATCTTTTATTCTTTGTATATTATACCCTATTGTCAAATATACAGTGGTCATGTTATCTTGAACTTATATATCTGTATGTCTTATTTAGAAAAATGCATTACATCGCAAGGTGATGGATAGTCATTATGCTACTACTCTTTTATTATTACTTTACTTTTTGTTTGTACTGTACTTATGTGTTTATTGGAATTTTTTTCTTTGAACCTTCCCAGTTGTTCCTTGCATAGGTGATCCTCAGATTATATAGCATTTTTTTTTTCTGTGCAAACTATTTGCAATTGTATTCATGACCATAATAAAAATCTAAATGGATGGTCAGAGAAGTTTGATTCGAGCATCTGCTTCTGCATATTATAATAACAAAGAATGGTTATTTGTAATTGATAAAATTGTTTTTCTTTCTTTTTGTATTATTTGTTTTGTGGATCTCAGGTTTGACTTCTCCGGAAGGTGCACTAGTGAAGTCGTTAAGGAAGACATGGAAGAAAAGAGAAGGGCTCAGGTGTGCTTTAAATGTTGTAAAGTGTTACCTCAGAAGATTACCCATTTGATGCTCATCTTTTATACTTTTAACTTTGTAAATATGCAGGTAGTAGCCAAACTCCATGCTATTCTGCGTCCATTTCTTCTTCGCAGAATGAAGGCCGATGTTGAGCTAATGCTCCCCCGGAAGAAAGAAATTATCTTGTATGCCACGTTGACTGATCATCAGAGGAACTTCCAGGATCATCTTGTGAACAAAACACTGGAGGGTCACCTGAAAGAGAAAACATGTTTAGGTAATAAGTAAATTCCTTGCTGGCTAGTATTTTCACTCATTGCAGTGCCTTTAATACATATTTGTTTCTTTGTTTTGTTTTTGCTTAATGTTCATTTGAGCAGAGTTCGCGCATTTTGCAATGTGGTGAAATTTGCTTACTGATAATTTTATTTCGAAATAGACAGTTAGATTTTGTCAAATGAAAACTATCTGAATGAGTGACTTTGTTACTTGCAGCTCATGGTACGAAGGGAAAGCTCAATAATCTGATGGTTCAGCTCAGGAAGAATTGCAACCACCCTGATCTTTTGGAGTCTATGTTTGATGGTTCCTGTATGTTATCTGCCACCTAAAACTTTTTTTAGCACATTAACTACAACTGCTCCTTACAATTCATTGTCCCACAATCTTTGGTAGATATGTACCCCCCTGTAGAGCAGATTGTGAATCAATGTGGCAAGTTTCAATTACTGGATAGACTATTGGCTAGGCTCTTTGCTCGCAAACACAAAGTACGTAATTTCATGTTCTTTGTATGAAGACTAGTGTGAAGATGAGTAATTATGATGCTATCTACTCTTTTTGGCATTTGACCTTTTTTGTGCTTTTAGGTTTTGATATTCTCGCAGTGGACCCAGATCTTAAACATAATGGATTACTACTTTAGTGAAAAAGGATTTGAAGTTTGCAGGATTGATGGCAATGTTAAATTAGCAGAACGAAGACGACAGGTATAACTACTTTGACTCCATTTGTTTCCTTTGTATGTCTAATTATTTAGTTGATGAATGAAACAGATATTGTGGTCTTCCATCTTCTGTCTTGTTTGCTTTGGTGTCATATATGATTGTATTCTTCTCTATAACTTGCTGTCCGTTGTCTTTTATCCATTTGGTTTTTCTCTTTCTTGATTACTACTACTACATCAAGATGCAGCCTGCAGCTTCAAAGACATGATTAGTTGATGCTTTTAATGGTTAAGTTTTTTTTATCTCGCTGCATGTAAATAAATTTTAAAAAGATATTAGGAAATTTGAAGTAGTCTCAAATAAAAGGTGTTACTGTATGTGAGTCTTATGATGAAGTAATCCTCCCTCTGCCCCACTAAACACAACACACTTTCCTTTTTGGATTGTCCATTAAGCTTGGCACAACCCAAAGATAGCAAAAGTTGTCTCTTTAAAAAAGTGTGTACCCTACTACCTTTATAATTTTTACACTACTTTCTACACTCTTCCTAATAACCGTGCTTGGAAAAGGAGTATCATGCTTAACGGGACGGAGAGAGTTCCAGTTAAAGATTTAATGACTGGTTATGTTATGGGCATTATCCTAACATCAACTTGTGTTGTCTATGTGCTCAATCTAAAAGAACACTGTCCGAGCTTATTGTTTCAAGCAACTCATTTATCTACTGATTGTTGCATTTAATTTGGCCTTCCAATTTTTTGCTAAAATAACAAACAGATTAAGGAATTCAATGAAGTGAATAGCGGCTGCAGAATATTTCTTCTCAGTACCCGAGCTGGTGGGCTGGGTATTAATCTCACAGCAGCTGACACCTGCATCTTATATGATAGTGATTGGGTACCATCTTGAACTTGTGTTTTTTTTACATTTCTTTCACTGAACATTAGACGCATGCTTCCCTGACCCTTTTTTTACAAATTCCTTCTGGGGATTGATTGAGTTCCAATTGCATTGCAGAATCCCCAGATGGATTTACAGGCAATGGACCGTTGTCACAGAATTGGCCAAACAAAGCCTGTTCATGTTTACAGACTTGCTACTGCCCAATCTGTTGAGGTGCCTCAACAATAATATTCTTTCTAGCCCTTGCACATGCAAATATATCTCAACTCCTAAAAACAAAAGGAGTGAGACCTTAAATTTTTTACTTTCAGGGTCGGATTCTGAAAAGAGCTTTTAGCAAATTGAAGCTTGAGCATGTGGTGATTGGCAAGGGACAGTTTAAACAGGAAAGATCTAAGGCTGATGGATTAGATACCATCAAGGTTGGTGCAATTTGCTCACCTTATCGTAATACATGCAATATGATCTTTTTTGTTTGTAGACTGTAGCATTGCAAAACATACATGCAAAGATTGGTCGTGAACTTCTGACAATATATGTCACAATGGTTTTTGTTTGTTCTAGGAAGAGGAATTGCTAGCTCTTCTTCGTGATGATGAAGATGAAGAGGACAGGTGGATTCAGACTGACATCAGCGATGAAGATCTGGAGAAAGTTCTGGATCGCAGTGACCTCATTGTTGGTGCATCCGAGGAAGATGAAAATGGTGATGCAAAGAGCCTATTTCCTCTTAAAGGACCAGGTTGGGAGGTGGTGATACCTACTGCAACTGGAGGAGTGCTGTCCACTCTCAACAGCTAATCAGATTTACAGACCTGCTCCTGTGCCCTTCACTTTTTTGAAGGGATATTTTTCCTAACGTTTCCTCTCATTTTTGTCTATATATGGAGAGGGAGGAACGCATTCTCTACTAAAACTATTATTACTTTGAACGTAAATTACCCTAGAGAGGAATGCGGTGTCTACTTGATATTTTTTAAAAGCAGGATAGCAGGGGATTTGTATAAACGGATGCCCATGTATATGGGTTTTTTAAGACATGGTGATGAGAACTAGTTTATTTTGAGGTGGAATTGTACTGAAATTCCATGTCGAAAGGTGATTATTGTTCACTGGGAAGTAATTATATTTGTCGAAATAGGCTGTCATTGGGAGTATTGAAACAGCACGTGCTGATAATATAGAGGGAGGGGCCTTTACCATTTACGTATATATTATATGCATGAAGTGATCAGACTGCATTCTTGATGGAAGCATTGCATCAGACCACCAAACTTGGCAGACACCTTGCCTAGATGCTGGCTACCCCATGGAAATCTACACTGCAAGAACTGAACTCCACTGCTTTCATACTTCAGATAAAGTGCTTTTGTTGCTGAGTCAGGGTATGGCAAATGGAGAGGGTGAATATGCATGAGTTTTTTTTCCGCAGTACCTCCCCTACTGTATCATCACTATTTTAAAGTTATGTCTTCTAAATTCATAGTGTATGCATTCAAACTAATTATAGCTACTGCTACATCATCCTACTCTCGTGCAAACTTGTAGATCCAAATTCCACTTCTCACCATCACTTGGTGACACCGGATGGTTAATTAATTAGTACTCTACAGTACAGTATTTCATGTTTTTTGAAAACTTAACACTACATCAATTTTGGTTTTGGATAATCTCAAAAAAAGAAAAATGGTTTTGGATTATTTGGTCAGCGGTTAAAATAGTCCATTTACATATACAATTGAAAAATATAGTAAATGCAAATCATAAACATCACGCCATTCTGTTCACTTTTGTATTGAGTAGCAACTCCGGATTGCAATACGAATATCAAAGTTGGTGTTTCAGATGAAGATTTTTGACATCAACCGTGTCGTATAGTGGTTAGAATATGAGGCCTTTTTGGTTTTATTACATTTTGCAAATATGTAATTTATTGGGTTTGTTTTAGAAGTATTACATCTCTTTAAGTGAATAATGAAATACTGTATTTTTGTACTGTTTCCCATACTATTGAACATCAATAAGGTTTTTACAAAGGAATAACTACAACTAAAATCAACGATTGTTCATATTTCCCATGTTTTTATATATGTTTTCTTACTATACCAACCATACCAAATCAAAGATTAAATGACTTTCATTTTAATATTTTTGGTATTTATGTGACAGCGGAATTAAATATAAAAAGTGTAAATGAGTAAAAGTATCCACTTTAAATAAATTGCATGTAAAAAATACCTAAAATTTAAATATGCATGTAGAAAATACTCATTTTAATTTAAAAATATAAAAAATTACTTAAAAGTCTTACACTCTCTTACACCCTCTTACACATTTGTTAAAAACAATAATTGAGTACTTGATTAATATATTTTTTGGACTATTATGTTGTATGATATATATCATACAATACACTTACTAAAGCATATATTTCACACATTTACACTCTTTGTATATCAAAGCAAAATAGTATTCAAATCGTTCTATATAATTACATCGTTTCTAACTTCAAAGAGACTGATATTGAAGATATAAATCAGGTAATTGCATTATATCTACCATTAATTGTTGAATTACGGTTGGACCGCTAGTATATCTACCATGAACCGCTCGGTTCACTTACCAGCGGTCCAACGAGCATTCTCCAGCGGTTTATCCGCTATGTTGTTGTAGATGATATTTGTTAAGGTTTGACCATTTGATTATATATTTTTAGGTAATTTTAAGATTCATATTGCATATTTATTGTTTATATATTTGTATTAGTTGCATTTTATTTAATTTATCATGAATTTATGGTTTTTATGTGAAAGAATACATATTAGAAATATATAGCAATGAACCGTCAGAAAAATGGGTATAAACCGCTCACGTGTATAGCGAGCGGTTTATACAGCTTCTTCCAATGATCCAAGCATTTCAATTTTTAAATAATTTATGTGATAGCATATCTATATTTAATACTTGAAAAAAATATATGTTGTAGTAATTATAGCTAATATCCGAATAGATTTATGTATAATTTGTAATTTTTATTTGTAGACGATGAATTGTCAACTTGTAAACGTGAAATTTGGAGGTTATTGGGTTAATTGTAGTTACGTGAATGGACAAGAGCAGATTGCACCGCTTCCGAAAAATGGAATTTCGTTATACAATCTTAGATTTTTATTAACAACATGTTGATGTCGTCGGGCACATAATATGACATATTTTACTTGTCGGCATCGCGAAGTGGACAAATGATAAAATATCGTTTGATATGGGTACCATCACAAAGCTCAAACTTGAATGATGAACTAGAAAATATTAGAAGGATTCCAACTTCGTCTAATTGGGTTGATGATTTTTACCCTGTAGACATGAACTTCAGTTCAACGAGCAAAGTAAATGATATTCCAGATTTGAATGATGCATATAGATATGGACAGGGACATAATCAGGATCAAGGTGAAGATCAGTATCAGGATCGGGGATAGGAAGAAGAAGAGGAACACGGACAGAGACAAATGACATCTTGATTGTTATCGATGAAGAGGATGATGAGGACGATGATTATGTTCCATCATCAGATAGCTCCGAATCCGAAGATCAAGCAGATTTTACCTTTAACAGATCTGTTTTTGCCGAATTTGCTGCATGGATCCACGAGGAAGGAGGTGTGCGACATTTATTAGAACTTATGTATCCTAGTGCTGGTGATACTGATGAAATCCGAATCCCATAAGCATAATTAAGCAATTGGTTAATTCCAATGGTCCATCCTGCTGCTATGACTTCAGATATATTTTGTGAAGAAAATTCGATACTAGAAGAGTTGACTGAAGGATCTATTTTTGATGATAAGGAGCAGCTTAGCATTACAGTTGGTTTGTGGAATCTTGAACAAAAGCAGAATATCGGGTGACTAGATCAGAAACAATCCGATTGTATTGGTGATGCAAGGGGGGCTCTGCCGACGGGTATGAATGATCGGATTACTACGTCTGGAAGGACCACAACGGATCGCTCCTAAGAGCTCTACCATCCATCTCCTGAGAGTATTTTTTAAATCATTATGTCGTTCAATGTTACATGCCTCCATCTGATTTTGCCTCTCAATCATACGTGCCTCATGAGCACTCATCACCCCACGTATCTAGCTAAGTACACGCTCTGTCCTGCCACCGTTGCTGGAGGATGAATCAGGCATCGATACTCTAGCACGCTTTCCCTTATCTCTTCGATGTCGCGGAGGACGCTTTGTCTCATCAACATGTGGAGGACCGTGATCAGATGGCTCTGGCTCATCAACAGGTGGTGGCTCTACATTCCTCATAGCTCGCCGACTGCTAACCGGCTAAACTGCAGCATGTGAGGCTCTCTGCCTCGATGCACGCTGCTCGGCTGTCATGCCGCCCCGTGTAATCAGATTTGTCAATGACATGTACTCCACATCCAGAGGGCAGTCACACTGTACAGACATGTAATATGGACGTCTCTCTTCCACATCGTCTGCTATAAGATTTGAAATATTGTAACCCTACAAAATTAAGATAAATATTAATACAATCTTATCATAATCATAACAAATAATTAAATAAGGATTATTAATGATCATAAAACTTACTTCTGTGTTAAAGTACTCATAGAACTGCTCCACTGATGTTGCATTAAGATTCTTCCGGAAATTCCATCTCAAATATCGGGGATATGCTATGTCCTGCTCCCGTTGCCTACTAGCCATCGATTCGAATCCCGGAATGACCTCTAATCCCCACACCATTAGTGCTCAAGCCGGGCTATATAAATAATATTTTGGATTGTCTGTAATTTTCTAATATAATTCCTAAGAATTTTATACGAGTATGCACCCCAAGAAAAATTATAAAAAGTGTCTAGGTCCTCGACCAAAGTCCACAGCTACGGGAATATATTTTTTTGTAAGTCATGGCCAAATACGAAGATGTAGGCCATGAGGACATGGGCAATGCGCAAATGAATCTCTCCATCAGGATCATTTATGTTATTTCGGGAATTCTGTTATGATACAGAAATCACAGAGTTTGATGGATGATGTTGGATTTGCTATGGCTGTAATTGTTAATTGCGATGAAGGAAGAAATGAGAAAAGGGACAAAGAAGAGTCAACTGTTGTGGGAGGAGTTGATCACAGCGCTACACGTGGCTAATTGGATGTGAAGAAACAGAGAAGGAAGTCGCATTCCTTAATAAATAAAACGCTGTATCTTTTGTTTAGCAATTTTGTTTCTTGTTTTCCAAGTTGTAATTCTGTTTGAGTGAGGGGACCACTTGCTTTATTTGGTCACTGTTCACGCATTTTTGCAAATCATCAGAAATGAAATCTTTAATTTCTCTCCCAAACTTTCTTCTTTCACTTTCCTCTATATTTCTTTGATTATCTTTACATTTCAGTGCAATCATACAGAAAAATACAAAAAAATAGTCCGTGGGTTCGCTACAAATTCGTAAAACGTCCTAGGAGATCTGAATCACTCATATGAATGCTATTGCAGGCGGACATAAAAATCGACAACCTAGTCGGATCGTGCGTGTAAGTATTGTCAAAATTTGAATAACCAAATCTCAACCCAGTGATCAATGCATGATCCTCCAACGTGTACTCAATATCACCCTCGTATATACAAAACCAAATCACACCCCTAGTGTGGATAGCCCAACATACTATACTGTGCAAAGTTGGACTAGAGAGGCTACCTAGACTCCACCCAATAAAATAACCAAATGGCCCACGTTTGAATTTTTCAACCAGCTGAATCCCACCTAATTCCAACAATCTACTCCTTATTTCTTCAATAATACTTATCTTATAGTATGTATTTGGTTTACACTTACAGTTAATTGAGTTCGGTCTACGATATCAATGATGGGCCGACTCCTTCAACATTCAATCAATAAAAATAATTTTAATTAGTTCATATACATCAAATTTAAATAAAATTAGTTCATATACATCAAAATTCTAATAATTACATTCAAAACAATCATAATTTCATAAATTAATTACGTAAATCACTTAATTATACACATATTGTACTTAATTTTACCAGAAATAAAACAACAACAATTATCTAATAACTTAAGCATAGATCGCTGGTTAATACATACATAAACCGTTCGGCTAGTTGTTTATCATCCAAGCGGTTTATGTGGCATATACCAGCGGTCCATCCGAGCGGTTTATGTGGCCTACATATTATTCTAAAAACATATATCACACATTCAATTTGTAAAAATGTATAATTTGTACAAAACAATTCACTAAATTATAATATAAACGTAAATTATCAATCATCAACATACATACACGTAAAAATTTGTTCTATGCCACCAAAGATGTTAGAAAAATACATATATTAATGTGGACTATGGACCGCTGGTATAATCATCGTTTTTATGGATGGATCGCTCGACATAAGGCCGAACGGTCCATATCTATAATACTAGTGGTCCATGTATATCTACATTCAAAGAAGTAATGTTAACCTGAATATGATGTGATATATCTTCTTCGCTGTTTTTCATGACTTTCCGACGACATTCAGAGCTCTACAACGGCGGCGGCGCTCCAACAAACCTTCCAGCAATCCCCAACAACGAGGTCTACCACTTTCAGGGCGGCGGCGAGCGATTCAAGAATCAAACAACGACGAGAGGTCTGAAAATATTAGAAGAGGAGACGAATGAGTTATAGAAGGGGGCGGAGGTGTGAAGAACGGTCCAAGGTCTATGTTTTTTAAAAAATATTTTTTTTAATTAAATTCATCAATTTATATAACTAACTTTCCCTTTTTTAGAAAAAGTTTGACTTTTTCAGGTGAATTATGAATTTAAATACAAAATAAATATTTTTTACATGTACATTAAAAAATTACGTATTTTATTGATGTAATTTTTGAAAATGGATATTATAATTTTTCTCCCATATAAAAAAAAAGTATTAATCCCCCAAAAATGATTTGATTGAAAAAGAAATATATAAAAATAAGATCCATTAGTCCCGCAAAAATGATTTTATCTAAACATTTGAACATGTTATTTGTATGACTAATGGGACTTCTATCTAAGCAAATGTTTACTCATCAACTTTACTCTCTTATCTCTACCAAACCAAATCTCTTCGCCCAAACCCTAATTTTGTTCAGGATTAAATGATGAATGAATCTGCAAATTTCCAAATCCAAATTTAAATGCTTACTGGGCGGCATTACGACTTCGATTGCCGGTTCATGTGCAGAATCACTGCCCGTTGATTTAATCCAATTTACTTGAGTTCTGAGGTGATCGTGCAGTCAACTGCAACTCAATGATAACTCGGTCGAAACTCGTGGAGCAACTCAGAGATTACCAGGTCCGATCCCAGCATAAGTGTCCCCCCCTCGCCGTCTTCTCTCCTAAACCCCTGCTTTCGACCTGGTTTGTTATCTTTATACCCGGAATTTAGTTAGCTTTATATCGACTTCTCGCTGTGTTTCGCGTAATTTTGTGTTTTAACTGATTGCCTTACAATTCTGTGCCAAGATGAAGACAAATTGTTTACGATTGGTATTTTGCTTCTTTATATCTATTTCATAAAAATCGGTTATCTACGTTTACATGTGCGTGTGTATGCCAAAGTATGTCAGGACTTGGTAAGTCTTAACCATCATCAGCTAGTGATAATTTGGTGAAAACCGTGAAATGTTAAAAATAACTTACAGTTCAGAATTTATATATAATGATGGGGAAAATGTTATACGTGACTCCAAAGAAGGCACATCGGAGCTAGTTCACTTAACTAACTCACTATCTGAGGATAGCTGATTGAATATTTACCCTGAATCTAATATAGATCCTGCTCATTCTTGCGTGATCTGCCAGCTTGACTGCTCAATGTTCAATCTAACACACATTTTAATGGTTAGGCTTCTTTAAGTTATGTACCTTAAAGCTTGATGGTGAAGACATTATTTCTAAAAAAAATTATCATTATATTAAATTTAAATTACAAGACCGTAAATGACTCAAACTCGAGACCTATAGTCTCATGCATTAACCTTCTACAGCATGCCAACACATACAAAAAAGACATTAATTGGGAGCCTAAAACTTCCATTCATAGTTTCTAAAGGTGGTCGTGAGGTGTGCCTCGAGTAAAAGCTGCCTTCCTCATGTGATTTGAGGCGTCCTAGAGTCGCTCCATCGATGGGAACACTTAGAGGAGCCCCCGTATCAGTCACATCCATTCCTCTCATTAGATCATCTATAGCACTTATTGTTGTACGTACCGAGCGCTACGGCGCTGAAGTAACCCATGCCATACTCCCTCGAAAAGCTCGAACGACGCTTAAACAAAAGAGTACCTGTACCTGAAACCGACATAGGTGGGTAGGTAGAGAATACCAAGGGGCGCGAGACAACTCTCTCTAAGGAACTCGGCAAAAATCCCTGTAACTTCGTGAGAAGGGGTGCCTCCTCACAAAAGGGGTCGCAATGATCTGAGAGTAGTCGAGGCGCTTGAGGCACGGTAAGGCTATAGCCTCATGCGATGTGATTCAAATCTACTTTTTGTCATTTTCCTTGCCTAAAATATAATGGGTTTTGCAAAATTAAGTAAAATGTTTATCGAGTTTTGTTCAACTTAACCTAATTACTACTAAAGTGACCCAATTACGATTAATTTGCCCTCAATTAGAATTAAAATTACACATATCCAATTATCCATCACTCAACTCATCGTAAATTACAACTACTGATCTCTGCTCTCTACTCTGACGCAACCTTCCATTCTACTTCCATTTTGGTATTGATGGTATGAGCTCTTTTTGCCAGTTGGGAGATGGAGGTGGATATGGAGATGAGGATGGAAATGGATGCAAGATGATTGGATTTCTTGCACTTTTGATTTATGAATATTTGATATTAGAAAGTTAATTTTGGTTTTTTAAGAATTTTAATTAGTTGCGCCTTTTGATTTTTATTAATGATATTTGGTACTACCTTCGTCCCACTAAAAGTGTCTTGGTTTGACCAAATATGTGAGATCTTTTTTGTCA
The DNA here is from genome assembly GCA_026898415.1 of Leonotis leonurus. NCBI lineage: Eukaryota > Viridiplantae > Streptophyta > Magnoliopsida > Lamiales > Lamiaceae > Leonotis > Leonotis leonurus. The sequence goes on along the minus strand of JAPKLX010000079.1, from coordinate 575,526 downwards.
AATCAAACCACTTTTAGTGGGACAGATGGTGTATAATTTTTTTACTTACTTTATTATTTGAGCCTCGGTTCGCCTTGAGTCTTACGTCTCGTGCATCAATGGAAAACACCTCAAGGAGAAAAACGCATTTTGAAACCATGCTTCCACTACTTAATAGAAGTAAAGGAAACACAAAATCTACAGTTTTTCTATCTAGAATATTCTTTTGCATATGCATCTATCAAGCACCAAACTTTGTATGACACGGAATACATGTATTTAGAATGGCCTTTAGATACTTAAGTAGTAAGTACACATGCTGACACTTTGGAAATTTTAGCAACACCATTGTTGCCTTATCACCTATCATCATGTATAGGAAAACATGAGGTGCTTTCGTCATCCATGCTTTGCTATAGTTTGTTTGTCACACCTGTCATTAAGGTTGTCTATCGTTGCTGACTAATATCTACTAAGAAAGGGATCTTTGGAAATGAGACAATGACGATACTCTCTATTTATTTTGTGGTTACTTTTCACTGAACCCACATGAAAAACTCTTGACCTGAGTAAGTGGAGATGTGATTATCAGGATTTAAGGAAGAATTCTTCTATGAGCCTTTTCATGTAATATTGCAAAGAACGAGGATTAATTCTTATAAATACCTGATTATATGCATTGAACTCCGAATTAAAAGTTCCCCAAATTCGTTCAGACCTGGATACAAAAGATCACACATTAGCAGGCCAAAGGGGATTCATGAAGACCCAAACAAGGCTAAAGAGTAAAAACAAAGTGGTTGTTCCAGATTATGAAGTTTCTTCATTAATTTGTAATCTGGGTTGGTATTAAAAATGATAGGTTTTGGTTGTCCCTATTAGTAAAATTATTATGGGGCAAGTGAATTGTTTCTTGTTCAGATTTTGATGCTTGCTTATAATTCTTGGTGATGCTCTAGAGAATCATTTATTTTCTGCACATAAAATTTCTTCAATTGCATTCAAATAATATATTGTATCATTCACAAAATTGCAAACCAGAAGATAGATTTATGAGGACATAAAAAACAATATTATTGAAAAATAAACTAGCTACAAAAATGAGTTAGAAAGACCTTATACGAGTATGTTCATACACCATGTATTTAGGATCCTGGCTTCTTTAGAACTGTCGACCACTTAGAGAACGCATGTATGTGAAAACAACTTCACTTTGGTGTGCTAGTCCATCACTCCATTGTTGTCTCTATTCATATATAGACATCGAATCTTTTTTTACATTAATACCTGGTCTAATCTGTTCATCTCAAGAGGTCAGGGTTCTTATTTTTATCACTTAGACAATATACAGTCACAAGTCAATTTGTTGAGAGAGAATCAATTTTAAAGATCTTTTATTTTGGTATTATGATAATATATCAGAATATAGTTCTAGTAGCAATCGAAATAATATACAACTACTGTATATTTGAAATATTTTAATTGAACCCCATGTTTTTTTAATCGTGATTTTTCATGGGCCAAAAACTTTTATTGAGTTCTTATCTAAAGTAAAGACTCGGGTTTGGAGCATTAGTATTTCCTTGGAGAAAATAGCCAATAACTAGCCATGTTTGTCATTTTATTTGGTACTTAATTATCCTTCCAGTTTATTTACCCTTGAAATTTACTCTCTGCATATTTGTGTTGGCTTCTTCTCATTATTCCAACATCTTTTGTTTGTCCTATATTTTGGTGGAAGTTTTCTCCTTCTGATACTCTTCTAGTTCTATCTTAGAAAGTTAATGAAGCATTGCAGATTCGTCACTATACAATATGTTGTGAGTTGTGATGGTTGTCCTCGAAGCTGTGGTTCATACCTGTTCAATTAATCCACAGCATATTATTCGTTCAATCCCCATTTGTTTTTTTAAACTAGAATTTTTTTCGTTCAATCCAAAAGCATTCAAAACTACTTTTTTCCCATCACGTACCCTCACCCTCTCCCGTTTCCTCTCTCTGCTTCTTTGTGTGTTATCTATTTTATGTCATTACCACCCACAATCCACCTCCGCTGGAGAGAAGGGAGAAAATTTCATGGGGTTGCTAATAAATTGCACAAGGGTATTGCCAAAAAATGGACATTAAGGCAGATAAAATTAGTATTCTTGGCTCATTGTGATACTCAATTGTCTAAATAAGCCTCGCTTTTGCTAACAACAGATACTTTTTTCTAGCAATTATATCATATAATTTACTGAGAATTTGTCAAGAACTTACTAACTGTAAAACTTTTTCAACTTACTTTTCTCAGTTTCTGATAGGGAACATTCATATTAATCTTGACTTTAAGGTGAAAACTAAGTAAGATCTAGAGTTAGGCATCAAAAGAACATTTCATATATTCATTTATGTTTCTTTGGAGAACCAACCAATGAACGTCCAAATTTCACCTAGCTTCAAAAAGAAAGGAGCTACGTCTGAGTTAAACTTGGAGATGGAAGTCTTCTTTCGTTTCGGTAGATGGCATGCTTTAGTGATGTTTGCAAACTTTGAATCCATTAATCTATTATCATCTTAATTTGAATTCTCCCATGCATCTGTCACCATTATAACAAGCAAATCATTGTCTTTGTGCAGCCAAGTTCAGGGATTGTGGGGATTTGGCTTGAACACCTGAAATCCTTTTTAAAAAGTTCAATTAAATTTTATATTCAAATAATTCATCAATTTATTCTTGAAAGATTATGATGCCGTCTCTTTCTTCTGCCATTTGTTTGAGTTTGCTATATCTATTATATCTATTCTAATTTATAGAGCAATTTTCTTTATGCAGGGGTGATGTTGCACTTGCTGTTTTTTGGGCCATTATATTTACTGTCCTGCTACTTTCATCATATGTTGCCCTTTACCTAAAACATTACTGGATTTCATCCATTTTACTGTTCATCAGCATCCTTGTTCCAATACGTTTGAGAATATCGCGGCAGTCGTTTGCTAGAAAGAGGGATAGAAGACTCTTGCTACCTCTATCTATGTAAAAATCCTCAAACAGGGCGAAGCATTCGACAAGGTTGACATGAACTGGTTGCATACCAGGAAAGTTCAACTATGCACCTGTTGTAAGAAATATTGAATGCATCTCTCCATTGACCATCCCAAGTCATCCACACACTGAAGCATTAAGAATTTGCAGGAAAGTAATTTGAATGCCTGACTTCAAATTTTGCAGCTTTTAAATTGTAAATGTCTTTTCAGTCAAGACTTTGGTCATTAATTTGAGTTAAATGGATATATATTTTTTAAAGGGAACAACTTGAGACATTGCACAGAAGTTTATTATGCACTCATTTCTCCTTAGATTTACTAGTCCTAGGTGTCGTGAATCCGCAGCTATTGTTGCTGCCTATGTTTTGCTACAGAATCGCTGTTAATTATCATGGAATGCCTGAAATATGAGAAATTTGATGCAAATTTTAACATGTGTCTGTATTTTCGTTGCATAATAATTGATGATGAGTTGCGTTATGAGGGACAGAGACCTTAAAAAAAATGATGATGACGTTGACGAAGTACTAGGTGAAACTGACAAATGAAAATGAGTCGCATATTTCACGTCTTATTCGATATTTCGTCCTTTGCATTAATATAAGTGTTAATGGGTAAAACTATCCATTTTGCAAGGTATACATGCACAAAATATCCAAAACATAATATATATGTTAAAAATACCCACTTTTTAAAAAAAATTTAAAATTCTCTTACACATTGCATTGAAATTAACAAATGTTTGTTGTTATATATGAATGATTACTTCATTATTAACTCATAATTTGTCCAATAATTTAATCTCTCTCTAATTAAATAGTAAATGTGAAATAAAAAATTATAGGAAGTAAAAGAAAATTTTAGTATACAAATTAAATGTTAATTCTATAAAGAAAATTATAGAAAATGTATAACAACAGCGTCTAAATAAATGATCAAATGATCAACAAACTATATATAAATTATTTTATTGGGATGTAGCCACCGGTTGTCATATATTCGAGTTCAGACAATAATCTACACATAGAATACACTACAACCGGTGGCACAAACTCAACATATACCATCCACCGGTGGCAAGCTAACCACTGGTGGATGAGGTTTAGCGACCGGTTGTCATATATTCGAGCTCAAAATAATAATCTACACATAGAATACACTACAACCGGTGGCACAAACTCAACATATATCATCCACCGGTGGCAAGGCTAACCACCAGTGGATGAGGTTTAGCCACCGGTTGTCATATATTTGAGCTCAAACAGTAATCTACACATAAAATACTCTACAACCGGTGGCACAAACTCAACATATATCATCCACCGGTGCAAGGCTAATTATCGGTGTAACAGCCCGCTAAATCAAAGAACAACTTAGCAGGAACTATTACTGAAAACGAGAATTTAAAATGAAAATAAAAGTTTATGGTTTCTCGATTCATAATCAGTTTATCTGTAAATGAAGAGTTATTAAACATACGAGATTTACAGATCAAAAGAAATTTAATTTACATAAATGATCCAGAGAAGTTGGATTGACAACAAAAGGATGTATAGCTTATAAGTAGCAAAAGAGGTACTCAATAACTTAAAACAAACTACTAGTTATCAAAGTATTTGCAGCGGAATACATGTGAGACACACATATGACGATGTGTACTCAAGGTTAAAACTTGATTAGCAACAAAAAGGTATTCAACCCAACACTTCCTCCACCCCATCAACTCTCACTCAACCTGCACATTAGGAAAAATAACATGCAGGGCTGAGTATAAAAATACTCAATAGACACATGTCAAATAGTTAACATCTCAACATATATGATTGTACTGCCACACAGTGACACAGTTTGATTAGAAATAGCTGTGCTCACTAAACATTTTATATATTTTTCATAAAATTTACCGGCCAGTCACATTTCTGATTAAATGATCCATATCTGTTTTGGGTGCGCCGGGAAGGAGGCCTCCTTCCACGGACGCGAAGACCGGTCGCAAGCGACTCACAGTCAACCTGGTGTACACGTTAATCCTTGCTAGGAATTTCTCGTCTAGCTTAGGATCCAAATTCGATTGCTACATAAGTTGGCGAACCAACACATATAAGAAACATATAAAAACATAAACCTTTTGGCAAACAATCAACAACTATAACTTCATTTATCAATCTCAAACATCAAGAGAAAACTCACACTTAGTGTGTAGAGAATTCCATCTTATAAGAAAACCTACATTCTCTTTGGTTATTCTGAGTACCTCCCGTTCCTTGTACCCAACTTACTTCCTTGATTTACCTTTATATAAGAAACATGATTTAGCACAAGATTCTAGATGTTGGTAAAAGATTTGGACAATAACGAAAATTTTAGAAAGCTATATAAGTTTGTATTCTTAGACTTGTAACTATTTAAGTGGTTAGAGTTGTGGTTCTTAAGAGATAATTTATTTATCGTTCATTCATTTCTTTATAACTTAGAAATTCTCATTTTAAACACGTATTTATATGCTTACATTCTTGCTTCAAATTGTATAAATTCATTTTAAAGTATTCCCAAAAGAATACTAAGAAATTTTAAAAGGATCAAGTTATAATTGCTTTATTTCGTACATTTCCTATGTTTAATTAGGTTCATACTATCACATAATATTATCTCGTCACTAAGTAAGGATATAACTCATAGTGAAGACATAATTCACAATCTAGAACACTAAATCACATCTTATCTAAACTATCCTTTATATAAGCAACATGACTAATTAACCACATTTGCTCGATCATAACTATCTATATAAAGGGTTTTAAGAAAAATCGAAATATGTTATAAACTAATTTACGTCCCTACTATATACATATATAAAATCAGAATCATTGGATAAAAGAATTTGGAGATATGACATTCAAAGTTGGCTACTCAAAGTTAGATATTTTCTGGAAATTTGACAGATTTTGTGTGGTTTTTCATGATCTTTGAAGGCTCCTAACTTTCAATTCATAGATCACATAGATATGAGTTATATCATTCTAGAAACATTTTAATGTTGGCTATCTAAGTGAAAAGAAAACACTCAAAAATACTGCTTTATCAGGGAGATATGAATCGTCAAATTTGGGTTGCTGAAACAGTCACAGAGCTATCTCTGCGCAACAAACTTTGAAAATTCATCATAAATCATATAAAACTCTGATTCAATTGATTCAAGTTGGAGAATCACCCTAACTCCTTCTATTTTTAGTTTCAAAAATTAAAACATAGAAGAATGCCACTTAAATTACTGAACGAACAGAGTTTCAGTTGCAGATTTATGTTTCAGAATTTAACTTTGTGAGAGGATATCTAACACTTCTAATTACCCTACTACTAAATCATCTAAATTCAATACACAAGTTCATGATTACTGGCAATAACAATTTAAAATCCATTCCTAATCATTCAATATCACTTCACCATCACATAGATAAAACCCAATGAAAATATAGCAAAATTCTCATAATTTATAACATGTTTAATACCTTCTCTCTTTGAATTTAGCCTTTACTAACCTAAATCATCCCAAATCACCATAAACATTTCAACAACAATATCCCTAAATTTTTAGATTCTACAAATTCGTAAATAACTAATAGAGATAGAAATCTAATCAAATTCATAGAAGATTGTATCTTACCTTCACCTTTCTTTTCACTTTCCTTTCCTTCCTCAACTTCCACTCTCAATTCTCTCTACTATGATTTTTTTTTTCTCTCTTTTTGGGTTGTGAAGTGACGAATGAAAGGGTGTTGGGTGAGGAGAAAGGTTGGTTTGGGGAGTCATCAAAGTAAGAATAGGAGGTGTCAATTAATAAGGTGACTAATGAGATTGTATGACTAATTATAAAACATAAAACAAATTTTTTTGATTTTAGGAGACATTTCTTAATTACCTTTACTACACTTCACGCATATACACCTATATATATATACCTAAATATTTAATAAATAAACTATAATATATATATGTATATTTTTTATTATTATTATTATTTTTTTATTATTTGGGCTATTACAATCGGTGGATGAGGTTTAGCCACCGGTTGTCCATTAAATATGATCAATACACTGTATAAATACATAATATGTGATTAGAACATGAAAAAAATAAAACGGTGGTGAGGGACAAAGGGAGAGAGAAAAGGAAAGAGATTTTTGGAGAAAAATATATTCAAATGATTATTCTAATTTAATATTGCATTGAGTTTAGGAAAAGATAGTCAAATTTTGACCACTTTTAATAAAATGGGTATTTTATACATGGTGTTTTAGGTTTTGGTTATATATAACATGTAGATTTTAGATTTTGGGTATTTTTAATTTTTGCCCTTAATATAATACTCTCTCTGTCTCACCTCGCTTGTTCCAAATATTTTGGATCGCATACCAATACTCACTTTATTATTTTCTTAATTACCTCTTTCACCTACTTCTTTCATCTACTTTTTTTCATTTTTTTTCTTCTTTCACCTCTACTACACCCTAATCTATACCTCTTTAGGAAATGAAACAAATAATGGTATAATAAATTATAATTATTGTATTACATGAGTTTATGAGATTATATAAAATAATTTTATAAATTTATCTGCATATGAGTTAGGTTCAATTCTTCTAATTTTGCCTACAAAACTATTTCATATAGAAAATTAACAAAAAGAAATATTAAAATTAGTGAAATTTAAATATTACTAATAAATAATACTCCTTCCGTCTAGCTAAATGAGGCCACAAAGGATCCAACACGAAGATTAAGAAAGTAAAGTGTTGTGTTATAAAAAAGTAGGAGAGATATATTTTAAAGGTAAAATTGTTTCCTCTTTGGGAAAGTGACAACTTTTAGTGGGACGTCCCAAAAAGAAAACATGGCCACATTTAACGGATATGGTTCGGATACACAACTTGATTTTAAATGAGTCTGGATTGAAGTGTCGTAAACAAATCAACAATTGTAAATAAAAACTAGTATGTTGGCCCGTGCGATGCACGGAAAATTAATGAGTAATTGATATTCAACATATTCATTAAAAAGTGTATTATGAGAGAATCATTACATATTTAAAATATATAATTTTGATCAAGAAGGAAACGTCAAATATAATGAATATGACTTTTAAATTATTTAGCATTTTGTGTGAACATGTTCAATAAGTGAAATAACAAATTCTTTGTTGAAGATCCAATAATTAGAATACATAATTAATATATGAAATGACTATTACTTAATTTGAATATTAATAACAACTGATTTAGTAGCAATAATTACATTGTAAGTATTAAACTATATAACTATAATATACTTCATCCATCAACGAAAAACTCAGATTTATCTACTTTATTTTGTCCACGAAAAATTTGCACTTTTATTTTTAATAATTATACTCGTATTGTTGGACTCATATTAACTTTATAATCATTCACATTACATATTTAATTATAAAATAATGTGCGACCCTCATTCCACTCATAACATATTTAATTTATTTATGAATCAACCATTAACTTTTCTTTTACTCACATACACATATTTAATTAATAAATATTGTGGGCTCTTATTTCACTTCCAACACGTTTAAATTATTCGTTAAAATATGTGCTGAACTCAAATGTGTAGATTTTAAGTAGACGAATGAAGAAATTATTTTAGTATCAAATGATGAATTGTACCAAATTGTCCAAGTGGATAAGAATTGATTCATCAATTGGGTGTACCCCTAGCAATTATTGAATAAGCATATTTATAGCTAATGTATGCTTCATCTTATTAGTTTAAAAAAAAGGCTATAATTTTAATAAATAATTGGATTTTACTTCATAAAATTAATGTATAAGTGGTTTTATAGCTAATATTTGTTTCATCATTAAGAAAATTTGTTTTTTGTCAATTTTGGTGGTAATTGCAACAAAAAAACTTTAAAAAATAATTCATGAAAAAAATATATGTTTGACACGTTTTTTTAAAGGGTGTAAGTGCAGAAAAAACTTCAAAAAATAATGAATAGAAAGAATATTTGTTGCACACGTTTTTTTAAATTTAACTGTCAACCAAAAATTGTGGTAAATTATTGTAGTAGAAACTGTGTTTTTATATAATAATAGATATGCGATTATAACATACACATTGAAATAATTAAGTGAAAAAAAAAAATTCAAATTACCGCAATCTTCACCATTTGTCTAAACTTCTGATTTGTCATAGCATACTCACTTTCGATGAGTTTTTAATTTCGTCTTTAAAATGTTTCTTTAGAAACACTTGAAATTTTTTGTAGACAACTTCTCAAGGAAAATAAGACTTTTTCTGAAAGATGATACACAATTTCCGCAACTTGAAAATAGGCCAATTGGCACGTGAGAGAAAAACTTTAATTAAAAAGCAGTTAAGCATTAGATTAAGAAACTTAAAAAATAAATATAAATTAAAATACAAAAGTGTAAAATTTTCTCTTTATCACAGGTCACATATGGAATGTTGCATGATCACAAAAAGGAGCACCGAACGTCGAGGTGAATGACATGTCGGACACCGAATGCCAACCGTCTCCTATATATGTACTCGACGTGGCTTGTAACAACATCGACAGAGTGTACGATACGCCGAACATGAGCGACGAAGACATCTCCAATCAGAACATTTGAGCAATCTTCTCAATAGCAGTAGTGAAGTCTAAACCATAGGTAGACGGTCTAAAGGTCTCCGTGTATCGGATCGAACATCGAGGTCAGCGGCCTAGAAAATGATAGAAATTGCTTCAGGTATTAGACCGCCGCTTTAGAAATTGAGGACAACTGTTTGGAAAATGTGGTAGATGATCGAGCATCATCGTTATCATCATCAATAACATGAGAAGGATGGGATGAGTCTGTAATGGGCGGGCTACGTCTCCGAGTATCTATCACGGGAGAACTATGTTGTGATCCACCACACCTCATCATGTCAAGCATCTCATTCATCCACTTCTTCATGGATGCTTTTAGTCGGCTCTCTAAAACCCGAACCTTCTTCCTCATCTCCTCTATTTGTCTCCTCTCAGACGCCTCAATCTGAGCGCACATTTGTGACTCTGTTGCACTATCCTTGGAGCGTATGACCTCTCGTACATCGTCAACATCGTGTATGGGAGACCATCCACTACTACTAGAAGACGAATCAACTCGTGGCACTCTGACATGCTTCCCATTGTTAAGGAGACATCGAGGGGTACAATATGTGTTCCCGCTATGTTTCTAGGGCTCCTTATCCACTACAGGTCTCGCGGTCTGAGTAGATTGAGACTTCATCCACAATAACAGATAGTTGTGTTTGTCTAACACGATGTTGCTCACTAAAAGTATGCTCGGTCCTCGATGTAATGCTCATCAGTGGAGCATACTCGGCTGCGAGCTAATTTGGGCACTCGATCGATGTCACGTAAGGTAGGTAACTCTCGCCATCCTTAAGAACTATGTTTGACCACCCATAACACCGCAAAATAACCAAATATGAAAAATTTTAAAATAATAATTAACAAATTTCAAATTTAAATTTTATTTTAAAAATATTAAATTACCCGCATCACCGAATAATAAATTTGTATATCCGCACATACCGAACGTTTTGGGTTATTTCGGAAATTTCATCATAGACATATCGAAAATAACCCGTCTCCATGGGGCCTCATAGCAGCATTCCCCAACTCGAGAATCACCTAAATCCCTTAATCATAATGGTCAAGCAAAGCCATAAAAATAATCTCGAATTATTCAAAATCTTTCTTAAGTAATTCTAGAGAATTTTGTACACATAGACTCATCAGGGATACTGGTAAAAGTAGTACATGTCTGAAGCTAGTATCCAATACCACGAGAACACTATTTTTCTAGCGTCATGCCGGCATATAAAAATGAATGTCATCAATACGTGGGTGACACCATGATATATATTATCATCAGTGGGAGGAATGCGCTTTTTGAAGTGCTTGAGCAATTTCGCTTCGGTCAGATGACCACCACCGCATGTCATCTCAAAAAGTTGCAGGCCTCTAGGATTACAGGGAGCAGTGCTATCGAAATTTGAGGCCTCAAATCTCAACCCTGTGATCAACGCATGATCTTGTACCATGTACTCCACATATGTCCCGTCGATGTGGAACCAAATATCCGTACTGAATCAAATAGATCGGAACACGATGTCGTGCAACACTGAAGAACACATGTTGCCTTGTGTCCATATAATAAAATGACATAAAGATCCCTACGAATCTAACCAATAACTCATCACCCTGATCTCGAGAAAGATGGTTCGGATTTCCTCTAACAAATTAATCATATAGTACATATTCGACTGTGATATCCAATTGATGGAATCAAAGCGATGATATCATGGACACTCCAATACCTTTATTATTTAAAAAAAATAATTAAAAAAATAATATTAACATAATACGAAATTAAATAAAATTATGCAAAAATCATGCGAAGAAAGTGAAGCATGAAAGATCCACCACTGTTGAAAAATAGCATGTTGCATCTACAATAAAGTAAGCTATAACCAACGGTATTTGTACACTTGAAATTAGAAAAATTACATATGTATTTAATACAAATACCGCTAGCATAATCATTCTATAACTCATCTAGGGCTGTTAGATCGGTTCGGTACGGGATTCCCGTACCGGAAAACCGGTTTCCCGAACCGGAAATAAGTATAAATCCGGTACCGGCTCCCGTCCCGGCCGACCGGTTCGGTTTCCCGGGAACCGGTCGGTTCGGTTCCGGGAACCCGAAAAACTGATAAAATACCGAAATTAAAAAAAAAAAAAACTGTTTTCAGTTTTTCTTCTTTTTCCTGCACCAACCTCCTATTTTTGAATTTTGAGCAAATAATTTCAACTAATATTAATTAAAAGGCAGAAACAGAAAGGGTAAATGTAATAATATTATTAAATTTAATATATTATAAATATATTATATATATTAAATAATATTAATTAAGCAAAACTCGGTTCCCGGTTCGGTCCCGGGTTCCCGGAAACCGAAGAATAGCCAAAGGTGAATACCGGTTCCCGTCCCAATTCCCGAAAGTTCCGGGAACCGGTACTCGGTACCGGTTCGGTGTCGGGAAACCCGAATTCCCGGTCCCGTTTCGACAGCCCTAAACTCATCTACCGTCGATAATATATGTTAGCGATAGATACTCTAATGCCAGCGGTTCCTACACTTTCCAATAAAGAATATAATGCGAAGACATAATATGTAAATACTACACATAAATAAGCTATGTAGAACAAAATATCGTTGATTTTGTATACTGCGGTGAATATATATATGTATATATTCAAGTGATTTTAGTGAAAGTAAACTAAAGGTAAGATTATATACTTGAACCTCTTGTCATATGTCTTCTACGCGATAAAATGTTACACGCGGTGGTGGGGGAGAGGCTGAATGGGGAGAGAATAATTAGAGTGTGCGTATATATTGAAATGAATTCACTAATTTTTAGGGTTAAATGGTAGTTATAGACATTGAAAAGAAAAAAAGCGACCGACAATTTTACAAAAATATGTGAGAATCTTAGTTCTAAAAGTTGTGAGTATTTTTTTGCATGTATTTCAAAATTTGAGTATTTTTTACATTTTTTTTTGTATATTGAATATTTTACATTTTTTCTTATAATTTTATCGTTTGTTAAACAAAAATGATCGTTCGCCAGTGGCTGCGAAGATTAATATGCCTGAAAACGATGTGACATGTCCAACAGATAAATATTACTCCCTTTGTCCCAACAAAATAGTTCCACTTTCCTAATTGAGTTGTTCAAATAAGGTTGTCACATTTTCATTTTTGGCAAAAAATAGCCTTGAAACATTAAAGTGAACCCACTTTTAACATGTGTATTGATATCCGTGTATAAAATAAATATGAATACTTTGTTGAGGCGAAAGGAGTAAATTTTTATAAATTTTTTTAATAATTATTACTTTATGACTATGATTTATTAATTAGTGTCTAGTCTAATATTATTCATTACAAATTAATAAAAAAAAATAAAAATTATAGTGATTTATATGCTGATGTGACATTACGTGACATTGTCACATTAACCGTGAAAACATTAAGTTGTACCCACTCCGAGCAGTGAAACAGTCTTACGTTTGTTAATTCCAATTCCATTTTTAATTTATTTCAGTTATTAATTTAACTTATTATGAACGACAGTGCAAAAGACCACCCTATAATAAACATTTTTTTTTTATATCGATCTATAGAGCCCATACCATAATAAATACTCCCTCTGTATCATATTAAAATTCTCACTTGCCGAGCTTTCCAATTTTAAATGTCTCATTTCATTTTGAATTAATTTTAACCCACTAATTGGTTAGCTTAATGTCTCAAATACACCTCCAAATCGTATCATTTTCATCGGCGCCTCGTATTCTATTTTCCTCCAAAAAAATTTCAAACTTTTGCCCAAATTCTCTACCTAAATTTTAATCCATGTTGAAAGAGAGGCAAGACAGATTAATCGTGCATGGAAAAATTTCATCCATATTGAGAGAGAGAATTCGCATGTCTAATATCTATTATGACTTAATTTCCATTCATGTCGAGAGAGATTTCATAACCACGAAGAGGTAGACTGATGAGGTTGTAGTCGGCGGGGACGGTGGAAAAGATTTCATTTCTCAACAATATTGTTGAGAAGAAATTGGATTGAGAGAATATTATTTATTTTTGGTGAATATGCCCTATTTAAAATTGGATTTGCAAATTTTTGTTGTTTTACATTAAATTGAATTTTAATTTTAATATCAATGTTAATTTTAAAAAAATATTAAAAAAACATGAGTGTTTATGAGAGGAAAATAAAGGTTAAGAAAATTTGGGTGTTAATTTCTTAATGTTAATTAAAAATGAAAGGAGAAGAAATATTTTATAGAATCAATGAAAGTTAAATTATGAATAAAATAAAGAAGGAAATAATGGGTTGATTATATTTAAAGTTGTAATTAGTGTGATTTTAATGTGCCATTCAAAAAGTTTTGGGGTAATATAAGATGAGATGAAGTGAGTAATATATTGATAGCACATAGAGTATAATTTTAAAAAAGAATAATCGAGTATTAATCAGAAATATAGAGCACATTTCATCTGCACGCGATGGACACCATTTAATCTCTCCACAGTTGATACGACAGATGTCATATCAATATACGACTTATTATAATTTTTGTTTTTTTATATTTTTATTATATTGTATTGAATAATATTAAACTTTACACAAAATCAATAAATTCTAATTATAAAGTAAAAATTAATATTTTTTATTAAAATAATATAATATCGATCATTCACATCGATTTCAGCAGGCAAGAAGAGCACATAACTTTTCTAAAATGCAAGCAAGCTAGCTTTATAGTAGCGTACTTTGACAGCAAAAATAGACTATACTAAACTAAAGTAACAAGACATTCAGGAAGCGACTAGTTGCTTCTGGCAAAGCTTTTAGAAGGCTGACCACTACATAGAGAGATCCATATACCAGTCATGAGCTATTACTCATGCTTAGGCGGAAGCAGTAGCTTCTAGGACAAAGCCGAGCCGATACAATAGGAGGGCGAAGGCCTAAGCCACTAATGTCGTGGTGAAGGAGGCCTACTATACGTATACTGGAGTGGTTCGTAGGCACGTATTCTACAGATTAATTAGCTATAGGAGTCATTTTCTTTTAGTGTGAAATACCAAATATCAATGATAACAAATTTCAATGAACTATTGAAACTATCAGTATAATTGATTAGACATTACAAAATATAACATATCGTTTGTGGGCGTATTAACCGACCGGCTGCGAACATTTTAGTAGAAATATAGGAAAAGTAGTTCAATACTTAAGTTTGTCTACCAAGAGACAAGACGAAGTCGGAGAATAAAGGAAAAGAAACATGTGTAAAATAATAAGCCACGTGGCAAGACAATAGTGAGATTTTGTCGTGGCTGCAAACTTGTCATCGCGTTCTTTTCTCCATCAATACAAGACAAAGAGCCTCCACTTCCCCAAATCACC
This sequence comes from Leonotis leonurus, assembly GCA_026898415.1. Taxonomy (NCBI): domain Eukaryota; kingdom Viridiplantae; phylum Streptophyta; class Magnoliopsida; order Lamiales; family Lamiaceae; genus Leonotis; species Leonotis leonurus. The sequence goes on along the minus strand of JAPKLX010000079.1, from coordinate 560,442 downwards.
TACTTTTCTCCTCTATTTTTATTTTTATTTCTCTCAACATCAATGTCATCCTAATATCTTTTCGTCTGCCCTTTCTATGAGTATCTTCGTAAACTTCATATTTATTTAAAATTCAAACTTTACTCCATATACATAATTGTTTTTGAATGTAAAATTTCACATACACTCAACTCCATTACTTTAGGCTTTGCTAATTTGCTTTGCTGTCCAAAATTAGAGAAAATCAAATGTATGTTTTAATAAGGGCTGGCTGCATATACTCTTATTACTTTTGAATTAATCTGCGCAATTGTGGGTTAATTTCAACTAATAGGCCGTGTTTTTAATTAAATTATGTAAATTAAGTTCAGCTATTATGAATAAAAAATTTAAAACTTCAAAAAAAATTGTAGATGAATTAAAATATCAAAATATAAAGAATTTAGTGGAGGGGGAGTGAGAGAGTAGGTAATTGGTTAAATTTGGACGTTTTAGGGTGGTCCCTCTCTAAAGAGAACATATCTTTTGGGCAAATAAATTAAAGAGTCTTTACTTAGTTTAAAGTAATATATAAAAAAAATATAATTACACTATTATTATAATTAAATACCTCTTATTATTTTTATTTTAGGAAATGTCTTTTTTTAAAGAGCCGATCCCAAAATGAAATACGTACTCTTCCATCCATGAAACAAGTTCTTAATTTGCCATTTTCGTTCGTTCACAAAATATCTTCCTACTTTAATCTTTCTATTTATGATAATGGACCTACCACACTCTCTACACACAACTCAATTTAATATACTCCCTCCGTCCCAACATTCATGGCCCCTTTCATTTGGGCACAAAGACCAATAAAAGCACACTTTAGCTTTATTAGTGTTTTAAGTACTCCAATTGGGAGAGTTTACAATTGGTGCTTTATTAAATGATTTGAATTATTTTAATTAATTTAAAATCTGTAACATAAAAATAAAAATTATAATCAAATATTTTAAGTTAATTTTAATGTTCTGGGATACTTTATCTTTAATTAATCTGCCAACCATAATTTATTGATGTTTTGAGATGCATTATCTTTAATTAAATTTTAACTTTAATTTTATTTTCTAACTTAATTTTTTAACTTTAAACTGCCAACCATAAACTAAAAAAATTAAGAAACTCAAATGAGCAACACACGAAAAATCTGAAACACCACAAATGATGCAGACCCTGAACATTTAATGATTTAATTTATGTGTACCATTATTAAAATCTGTAACATTTAAATTAAATTTTTAAAACATACATATGGAATTCCCTTTCACGTAGGATATGTACAATTATTCTTTAAGTTTTCCATGTAGCATATGTAATAAACTGAAATAAAAAAACAAAACAAGAAATGAAATCTTCAATTTTCTCTTCACAAACGTAAACTTTCCCACCTAAAAATTTCAGGTTTCAGAATTCCCTCTAAAAATTGAAACCAAAAAGCTACATAAATATGCTTACATAGCAACATTTACATCATCTTTCACTCTAAACTAAACACACCAAAATGAGGGGCAAAGATCTAACTACAAATCAGAGGAACGAAATTATCCAATTTCTTCTTCTCCACTGCAAGAACGGCAAGCCACTTCGTGGGAAGATGAAGGAAGCATACACCAAGTGGAATTGCAGCAAAAGAACAATCACAAGACTGTGGGCTGAGGCACAAAAACAGAAAACAGCAGGTGAGATTATCCATATTCAAAGTAGAAAAATCAATCAAGTTAGAAGAAAGAAGGTAGAGATAGATTTGGAACTCATCAAAAGTGTGGATCTTTTTAAGAGATCAACTGTTAGAAATTTAGCAGTGAGTATACAATGCAGCAAAAGCACAGTTTGGAGGTGGATCAATAAAGGGCTGATCAAATCTCATTCAAATGCCATCAAGCCCGATCTTACAGCCCCTAACAAGCTGTTGAGGCTATCATTTAGCTTACAAGCTTTACAGTTTGACAGGATATGCAACATCCTCAAATTTAAGAACATGAATAACACCATTCACATAGATGAGAAATGGTTTTACATGTCTAAAACTTCCCACAGATTCTACCTCACACCGGGGGAGGCCGAACCACATAGGACATGCAAGAATAAGAAGTTTATAACAAAAGTCATGTTCATGTGTGCCGTGTGTCGACCTAAGTTTGATGCTGCAGGTAATGTGATGTTTGATGGCAAGATAGGCATCTTTCCATTTGTTGAAAAGGTACCAGCCATGAGAAACAGTAAGAATAGGCAAAAAGGGACTTTAGAGACAAAGCCTATTCAGTCCATAACTAAGGATATCATCAAAGGATGCTTGATAAATCAGGTGTAATTTAAGTTCCTACATTTATGCAAGTTTCACATTAAAGTTCATGTATTTAAAGTAAGCATTTATGCTTCTGCAGGCCCTGTTGCTGCCTTAATTTAAGTTCCTGCATTTATTGTTTATGTTCAGCCTTTATGTTCAGCCTTTATTTTTCTGCATTTAATCAGATTATTGAAGCTGTATGTAATGTTTTTTAATTCAGATTATTCCAGCAATCAAAGATAAGTGGCCTGCAGATTCACCAAAAACCATTTTCATTCAACAAGATAATGCCAAACCCCATATAAATGATGCAGACCCTGAATTCAGAGCAGCTGCAACACAAGATGGGTTTGATATTCGGATAGTACATCAACCACCCAACTCACCTGACACTAATGTCAATGACTTGGGATGGTTTAGATGTATTCAGAGTATTCAAACAGAAACATCCAGTTACAATGTTGATCAACTTGTGGATGCAGTGATTAATTCATTCCATTCTCTATCTCCTATCACACTTAACAAGGTTTTTTTAAGTTTACAGAGCGGTATGGTTGAAATCATGAAAGTTAAAGGACAGAACTTTTACAAAATTCCACATATGAGGAAAGATGCTTTGCAAAGAGTTGATGCCCTACCAATTGACTTAGAATTTCCTCAAAGCCTAGTTCTAGAATGCATTAACTACTTGATTCAAAATGGAAGAGCTCAAGGAAATGAAGTGTTAATGGATGCACTTGGGTTATCAGCCTGATTTAGGGTCTGATAATAGTCAAAGGTTTGGATTTAGAGTTTGTTTTTTTGGGTAATTACAGGCTGTATTTTTGGATTTAGGGTCTGATTTTTTGGGAGGTTACAGGTCTGATTTTTTGGGTAATTACAGTCTGTATTTTTGGATGGTAATTACAGTTTGTAAGTTGTTTAATGGATGCAAATGTTTGCAAAAATGCAGTTTTTGTAGTCTTATTATGTTAAGACACAAATTTTATGCAAGTTTGCAAATTTTTTTTTTTGCCTATTTACCTATCATGAACATCACAGTTTCAAACAACATAAGCATCACCCACAATCAACACATCACATTCAACACCTCACATCACAGAACATCACCAACATCTAATACAACCAACATGCATATCAGTTCAGTTCACCAACATCACCAACATATCTGCAGAACATCACCAACATGCAATTCAGTTCACCCACAATCAAATGAGAATATTCATATCATTTCAGCATCTAATACAACCAACAACCAAACTGTGCTTAAACTTGCATATCATCCCACAAAATCAATGCACCACAGACACCACAAACATTCACAGCAAAATCAAAACACCACAGGCACCACAGGCACCACAAACATTCAAATCATATCAAAGGCACCACAGGCACCACAGACAGTTCAAACACCACAAATAGGGAAAGATCTCACCAAATTGAAGTACTCAAGCATCAACCACCTCATCCTCCACCACTGCCGCCATCAACAACTTCATCCTCCACCACTTTCTCGGCCACCACCCCGCTCAGAATCACACCAAGAATCCATAGTGCGCAATAGTACTCTAAACCTCACACCTCTAGCTAGAGCAGCTTTCACAGCTGCTGCATCATGCGTATCAACAACTTCAACAACAACAAACATGTTAGAAAATATCCACAGAATAAGCTAAACATGCAACCAAAAGTAAAGATCTGGAGAAATGGACCTATTTCTTCACCATCTTCAACATATTTGCTGGAATCCTCCAGATCATCCATTGTGTCGCCGCCCAACATCACACAGCCACTCAGAGCAGAGGAGATCTTCTCCTTTTTGGGAGGCATCATCATCATGGAGGAGAGCATATGGTGGCATCGGGGGCGATCTCCTTCGCCTCCATCAACCACGGATCTGATCAGATCAGATGGTGGGGGAGGCCAGGAGAGATGGGTATCTGAGCAGTGGCGCTCTCCTTCGCCTCCATCAACCACGGATCTACTCAGATCTGGAGAAATGGAGTAAGATGCCAAACTTTTCTTCATAGCAGATGGTGGGGGAGGCGGGGAGAGATCCATATCGTCGTTCTCACTCTCCAATCGACGAAAGGTAGCGAACAAGTTAGAAAGTCGAGGCTTCTTCACAGCGCGAGATGATGGTGAAGAAGGTTCCAACTTCGGTATAATCGTTTCAGAAACGAGCATGGATCGTTTCAAAGGTGGAGAGAGATGCTCCAACTTCGGTGTAATCATCACGGCGGAAGAGGTGGTGGCGATTAGGGTTTGAGAGACGAAGGGGAAGCGGCAGAGAGCAGTTGGGAGAGAAAAATAGTCTTTCTATCGACAGAAAGAAGAATGAGATGTGTGGTAGGAAGTGAATTAGGGTTAGGGAGTAATTGGGGAGTAATTGGGTTAGGGAGTAAAACAAAATTAGTGGGCTAATTTTTAGCCAAAAAAGGAAAGGGGCCATAAATGTTGGGACATCCCAAAATAGAAAGGGGGCCATAAATGTTGGGACAGAGGGAGTAATACTTAAAGTGGAATCCATATTCCACTCACTACATATCATTATTAAAGTAAAAAACATTACATTAAAACCCGCACCGAGTCAAACTAGAAACTTCTTTCATGGATGGAGGAGTATCTCGTTAAATAATATGTTTACTTAGAGAAGTGGAGCGTAAGCATATAGACCATTATAATAATCGGCATTTAGCAGTCCCAAGAAAAACGAATCCCTTTCCCTTTCCCCAACTCAATTCCTCCTCTCTACCTTTCTCTCTAATCTCATCTCTCTCAGCATATCATCCATCTTACCTCACGATACTCACTACATCACCATTCTTATTCTTAATCGATACATTAAGCTTCTTCTACCTATATCCATCAGAGATGTGGCGCTGCGTTTCCCGTGGCATCCGCATTCCTTCCTCTAAATTCTCCGCCGCCGATTCCATTCGCCGTCTCTTCTCTACACCTGTACGTTTCATTCCTCTCTTTTCTATAATTCATTACTTTCAGCATTTTCTATCAACTTGTATGATAAATTTGTTGCTTCATCTCATTGCTCGATTGTGTTTCTATTCTCGATGGATTAGCTGGGATTTTTGAACTCGCGAGTGTTTGATTCTAATGCAAAAATATTGGCTGCTGGATAAACGTTTGTGTTGGTTTATATGTTGTTGCCTTGTCGCTCTGTTTTGGTCTTAGCTTACTGGATTTGGTGTATGTTCGAGCTATTATGCTCTTTGTTCTCTTTGCCAACTGTATTGAGTCTCTGGTTTTCACCAGAGTGGAGGAGCGCCTTCGTACACTGTGGTGGATCACACCTATGATGCGGTGGTGGTTGGTGCAGGAGGTGCTGGATTGAGGGCGGCGATAGGGTTATCAGAGCATGGATTCAACACCGCTTGCATTACCAAGTTATTTCCTACTCGCTCCCATACTGTCGCAGCTCAGGTAATGCATTTCTTTCAAGCTATTTGTTCTCCTTTCTCCCCCTTCTCCGTGCCTAATTGCACCATCGTAATTATGGTATTGGCTATTGGTTATTGGCTCTGCCATTAACCAATAGCCAAGAAATTCCTATTGGTTATTGGCTCTGCCAAGAAATTCTGGTACCCGTAATTATGGGAAACTTGGTTTTTGTTTTTATTGGGACGCCTCTGATAAACTCAATGTGCTGCACAATTGTTTGCAACTCTAACCTCTATCTATTAACAATTTTTGCAGGGTGGTATAAATGCCGCTTTAGGAAATATGACAGAGGATGATTGGAGATGGCACATGTATGACACAGTAAAGGGAAGCGATTGGCTTGGTATGCTGTTCTTTGGATTAGCTCTAACATGAAGTTTTCTTTGTCCAAGAATAAACTCTAGTTTAATAGTTATCTCCTGAAAGGATTTGCTTGTGCTGTTTCTTGGATAAATTGTTATTTGTGCTTAGTGATGATACCTCTCATGTGATGATTCTCTTCTAAAAATAAATCTTGGAAGTGGTGAATCTGGGTTTAATTTAAACCACATCCATCCTGAGAAAAAAATAATCTTCTCTGAGTTATTTCTGTGCTGGTGTATTTACCCCAGGGGATCAGGATGCTATTCAGTACATGTGTAGGGAAGCACCGAAAGCAGTTATTGAACTTGAGAATTATGGGCTTCCCTTCTCTAGGACCGAAGATGGAAAGATATACCAACGTGCATTTGGTGGTCAAAGCTTGAATTTTGGGAAAGGTATAATGTTTTTTGAGATGAAGTACAGTTCCTGGTATTAGATGGTGTCTTAAAGTAAGTGACCCCTCCTTTGTGTAGGTGGACAAGCATATCGTTGTGCTTGTGCTGCTGATCGAACTGGACATGCTTTGTTGCACACTCTCTATGGCCAGGCTATGAAGCACAATACACAATTCTTTGTGGAATATTTTGCCCTGGATTTGATTATGGGCAGTGATGGTAAGTTTTGCCAATGTCTCTATCAGTTGCTTTGGTCTTTGCATTTATATGTTCCTTTGAATGCACCTGAATGAATTCCGGATATGCCCCAATTTTCTTGTTTGTATGGAGAAATGGATTTCATATTTCACATTTTTTATGAATTAATGGAATTTCATCATTCATTTTATGTGCACATATCAACTTGATATTAAATTGTTTCTCCTTGGTATGCCAGGTAGCTGTCAGGGTGTTATTGCGTTAAACATGGAGGATGGCACCTTGCACCGGTTTCGTTCTGCCTCAACCATTCTTGCTACTGGGGTAAAAGATATATTTGAAATGAAATTTAGGCTTCTAAAGTTGTGGCTACACCTGATGACTGATAATATTCATGGATCTGTCAGGGTTATGGTAGAGCTTACTTTTCTGCTACTTCTGCTCACACTTGCACTGGAGATGGCAATGCTATGGTTGCACGTGCAGGATTGCCTCTTGAGGTCTGCTTAATTTATTTACTGCCACAATGTTGGATCAAGGATTCAAGGGGGTACTGGGAGGGTCAATTCGCTTTTGTGTTAAGTAGATCTTCTCTGATTGCTGATGTTCGATTTATGCTTACAGGACCTAGAATTTGTTCAATTTCATCCCACAGGCATATATGGAGCTGGGTGTCTCATTACTGAAGGTTGGTTATTTTGTTTATCTTGATTCAACTTGTATTGTGATTTTAATGTTTTGATGTTCTTCTCTTGATACACCACTGTCAGGTTCCCGAGGTGAAGGTGGTATTCTTAGGAATAGTGAAGGTGAAAGATTTATGGAACGGTATGCCCCAACTGCTAAGGATCTTGCATCTAGAGATGTTGTATCTAGATCAATGACTATGGAGATCCGGGAAGGTCGTGGTGTTGGTATGTATTCAGAGGGCAATAAGATGATTTGTTTGTTTGTTTCTGTGTTTATCTTCAAAGGCACGCTGTTTTATCTTCATTTCAACTCTGCAAGAATGGTAAGGGCTTCTCTTTTCATTGTAAAATAATGCATAGGTATAAAGCAGTGATGATTGATACCAGATTACCAGTTACTCTTTGTTGGCGAGTGCTCCCATTAGAAAAGCTCGTCTTTGGAAGGCTGGACCTAGTATTACTTACCAATTAAATCTAGACATGTGGGCTTGGTACTGCATATGCTGCTGCCACATAAAAGCATACTTCTGAGTTGTGTGGTTAAATCATAACTCACATTGGCATTCTAGAACCATTTCTTATGCGCTAGTTTGCATGCCTTGGCATTTTCATGGTGGTTTTCGTAGAGGTCTTATGAAAATTTTATTTAGGTATCAGTCAGAAGAATCATACCATGCTTCATATCATTTTTTTTTTTTACTTTATCACTCTTTTTTCTGGAATTATATTATAGTTGAAATGCTTGCTTGATTGATGGCTCAGAAGAATTGAAGCATCATCTCACTATTTCGGTTGTCAATAGAAATGCATGAGTGCACACATGGAGGGCATGAATTTGACACTCTTGCAATCCTCTCACATGCATTCCTTTCTTCCTACAGGACCCTTGAAAGATCATATCTACCTTCACCTGAATCATTTGCCTCCAGAAGTTCTGAAGGAGAGACTTCCTGGCATTTCTGAAACCGCTGCAATTTTTGCTGGTGTTGATGTGACAAAGGAACCAATCCCTGTTTTACCCACCGTCCACTATAACATGGGTGGTATTCCCACAAATCACCACGGAGAGGTAGAATTGTCTGCATGCCATTGAGCTAATATCAGTATATCACAAATAATATGGATTTCTCAAACTGATTCTGTTCTTGTCAAGGTGGTTACTATCAAAGGTGACAATCCTGATGCTGTTATTCCCGGATTATTTGCTGCTGGGGAAGCTGCTTGTGCATCTGTTCATGGTGCCAATCGTCTGGGAGCCAATTCACTTCTTGACATTGTTGTATTTGGTCGGGCTTGTGCAAATAGAGTTGCAGAGATCAAGAGGCCAGGTGAACGTAACTTTTTTAACTGGTAATTGGGCACCATGTACATGCTATTTCTGATACATGAAGTGTAATTTTACAGGAGAGAAACAAAGGCCACTAGAAAATGATGCTGGAGGGAAGACCCTTTCATGGTTGGACAAGTTACGAAATTCGAATGGTACCCTTCCTACCTCAAAGATCCGGTTGAACATGCAGCGGATAATGCAAAGCAATGCTGCCGTGTTTCGGACTCAAGAAACACTGGAGGAAGGTAGGCGACAAGGCCTTATTTTGTTTTCCTGATTTTACTAGCATTCAGTGTCATCAAATTGAACAGTCATTTTTGTTGTGTTTAGGCTGTCAGTTGATTGATAAAGCCTGGGAGAGTTTCCATGATGTCAAATTGAAGGACAGAAGCTTGATATGGTATTTTGTCTTGATAACATCCCTTCTGCTAGTTGTACCTACATTCAACATGGTCTCTTTGCTTTACTTTCCTTTGTTAAATGATTGTTGCATTTTTGAAATTTTAGGAACTCAGACTTGATAGAGACTATTGAGTTGGAGAATCTTCTGATCAATGCATGTATTACTATGCACTCTGCTGAAGCGAGGAAAGAAAGTAGAGGAGCTCATGCAAGAGAAGATTTTACGGTGAGTTCGTATTCTATGTACTTTTGTGCTGAATTCCTTCAAAAGAGTAATAATTATGCATGCATCAGTTGCATTCCCATGGCTTACTGTAAGTGGCATTCTTCCTCCCATTTCTGGTTGAGGATATTATTTACCTTGTTTTTATATTTCTGCTCATCTTCCAATGGTTCATTTGCAGAAAAGAGATGATGAAAAATGGATGAAACATACATTAGGGTAAGCTTTTCTAATATTGAAAACTTGTTATATTTGATTTGATAGTAATTATATTTCTTGATGTACAAGTTGCCTTTGCCAAATAGCCTTTTGGTACTGATGATAGTACTTTATGTGATGTGCAGATACTGGGAAAATGAGAAGGTTCGACTCGACTACAGGCCAGTACATATGAATACGCTTGATGATGAAATCGAAACCTTCCCTCCCAAAGCTCGAGTATACTAGTGTGATTGCTAATTCTAGAAAAGAATTGGCAGGTAGGGAAGTAGATTTCTTAGGCTTGCAATGGTGAATAAAATGACAAAAAAGGGTTTTTGCAATACGTAGCTGTCAGCCTTGCGGAGGTGCTGTTGATTAAAAAGAAAAACCCCTGATTTACAGAACAGCATAGCTCTCTCTTGTAAACGAGTAATTTAAACATTATAATAGTTGTTTGCTTCATCATACCAGTACATACGAGGGCTTTATATGAGTCTTGTTTTGATGGTATTCAAAATTGTTTGCCGGATCTGTTTTTTGTGAAGAACATGATGATCTATAAAATGGAAGTTGGTAAAAGATGGAGATGCCTCTATTTTCTACGCTGTGTATGTGAAGCTGATTTTTTTTGACTAATTGCTGTAATGAGGATCATTCTATGATTGACAGTTTATGACCGTATGTTTTGATATAGCGTTGGATTAGATTAATTCTGTGATATTACCATGATATTGTTAAAGCAAATTGTTTGGTCTGATAAATGTGTGTATAAAAGTGCACAAGATTCCGAGAAATTGAATAATTTATGGGTTGCTTTCTTTAGAAGTTGATACAACAATAGGATGTTTAAAAAAATAGGAATATGTTCGTCACGATACAATATACTTTATTAAAATTGTCATACCTTATACCTTATATTTATTTTCGGTATAGAAAATTTCATGCTGTTACATTACCATACTTTTCGGTATATTTTAATTCGGTATACCTTATTTTTGGTATGACATTTTTGCATATACCTTACCTTACTTCGGTATACCTTTCTTTCATGGTATACCAAAACTTATTTATTTTCTGTATTACATTACCTTATTTCGGTATATCTCTCTTTCACGGTATACCAGAACTTATTTACAATGAAAAACACCTTAAACAAGATTTAAAATATACAAAAACATATTAAGTATCATTTTTTGATAGCATAATTTTTGAAATAAATCACTAATATAATATAATCAATTGCAAATGTTGGGTTTTCGAACGGTGGAAATAAGAACAATAACGATAACAAGT